>CALNHX010005850.1:0-99982 GCA_940337035.1 Agriotes lineatus | reverse complement strand
TATTCATATGTTTTCGTATGTTTTCATATGTCTAACTAAATTACTTTTGTCTGCTGTTCTGTATTCACAAACCGAGCAATTGTACGGCTTTTCTCCTGTATGAATTTTCATATGTGTAACTAAATAACTTTTATGTGCCGTTTTGTATTCACAAACTGAGCAACTGTATGGCTTTTCTCCTGTATGATTCCTTACATGTGTAACTAAGCTACCTTTCACTGCTGTTCTGTATTCACAAACTGAGCAGCTGTATGGCTTTTCTCCTGCATGATTCTTCACATGTGTAACTAAATGAATTTTATGTGCCGTTTCGTATTCACAAACTGTGCATCTGAATGGCTTCTCTCCTGTATGAGTTGTCATATGTCTAACCAAATTACTTTTATCCGCTGTTCTGTATTCACAAACCAAGCAACTGTATGGCTTTTCTCCTGCATGATTCTTCACATGTGTAACTAAATCACTTTTACGTGCTGTTTTGTATTCACAAACTGAACATTTTAATGGCTTTTCTCCTGTATGCGTTTTAATATGTCTGACTAAATGACTTTTATTTGTCGTTCTGTATTCACAAACCGAGCAACAGTATGGCTTTTCTCCTGTATGAGTGTTCATATGTGTAACTAAATGACATTTACGTGCTGTTTTGTATTCACAAACTGAACATCTAAATGGCTTTTCTCCTGCATGATTCTTCACATGTGTAACTAAATTACTTTTATGTGCTGTTCTGTATTCACAAACCAAGCAACTGTATGGCTTTTCTCCTGCATGATTCTTCACATGTGTAACTAAATCACTTTTATGTGCAGTTTTGTATTCACAAACTGAACATTTTAATGGCTTTTCTCCTGTATGCGTTTTAATATGTCTGACTAAATGACTTTTATTTGTCGTTCTGTATTCACAAACCGAGCAACAGTATGGCTTTTCTCCTGTATGAATCCTTACATGTTTAACTAAGCTACTTTTATGTGCTGTTTTGTATTCACAAACAGAACATCTGAATAGCTTTTCTCCTGTATGAGTTTTAATATGTCTAACTAATTGACTTTTATGTGCTGTTCTGTATTCACAAACCGAGCAAATGTATGGCTTTTCTCCTGCATGATTCTTCACATGTGTAACTAAATTACTTTTATGTGCTGTTTTGCATTCATAAACTGAGTCACTACTATAAGGTTTCTCTTCACTACAAGCAGTATTTACGTTAATTTTGTGAAATATTTTGTTTTCATAATTTTCATCCTTTAATTCGATGACTTCTTGTTTAATAGATAGATTACCAAAATTTTCATTCCTATTCATGTTCTGTAATCTGCATGGTGTAGTTTCTGCACTACTACAAGCCTTATGTTCCATAGTTTCTTAATGAATGGTGACTGTGTGAACGTTTCTATTAATGATATATGAGCCAAGGGAAGTTGGATATCTTCACATCTAGAACAAAAACAGATTGTCATTCAAATTCAGTTAACTATTTATAGATTTATGGGATAACCCCGTTAACAGTTTATAATTATATAATCTAACATAATAACGGTGTGTCATAAACGTAACATTTAGTATGACAAAAATAATATTGCATAGGCATCATATTAATTTAAGATGACTTTTAAATTTACTTAAAGAAACACCCACAACTTCTAAATTATATACAATTATTAAATATAAGTACCTATCTATTGGTGAATTTTGGCCATAATATGTTGCATGACGTAGACAAAATAGGTTATGATATCTGAGGGTTCTCATTGGAATAGTGATGTTAATTTGTTTAAGATATGGATCACAAATAATTCCATCCAAAAATTTAAAAATGAAACATAGGCTAATAGTAGCTCCTCAGTATTCTAACGAGTCCAAAGGCATCATTTCCATCGTAACAGAGTAATTGTGATTCTCCATATTAAAATGTAAACATCTTGCAGCAAATCTCAAAAATATATGTGTAACTCTTTCAATTGACTTTACGTGAACGCTATATGAAGGAGACCAAACATAAATGCATATTTAAATTTACTACGTACCAATGAACAATATGCAGTTTTAATCGACTTCAATGAGATGCTCTTACAGTTACGTAACACAAATCTTACCATTTTTGATGATTTTACCGTTACACTATGTATGTGATCTTTAAATGTTAGCTTCCTATCAAACATTACACAAGTCTTTAACACTGGGAACATAATTCAAACGATTGCTGTCTATGCTGTCATTAGCAAATAATAAACAATTGCTATGTTGGAAACAATGAACAATATAATTTATGAATAGATAAAATAAAAGTGATCAGAAATGTCCCTCTTGTAGTACTCCTGAACTAACAACCATCGGGTCTGAAAGGTAACATCCTGTTTTAACATATTGTTTCGTATCAGATAAGTAACTATGCAACCATTGTAATATTCCTGAGTTAAAACCATTCTTGTGTAATTTTGTTAACAACAAATTATGGTCAATCATATAAAATGCCTAAGAAAAATCAGTCAACAGTATCCACCTGCTTTCTGGCTTCAAAGACATTCAATAAAGCTGTATGATAAGACAGTAAGTTAGTTACTGTGCTCCTTACAAGACGATGACAACTGTTCACTAATCAAGCAGTAAAAAAGTTTAGGTATAACGGATTGATTGCTACCACTTCTATAATTTTGTACACTACTTCTATCACCAGACTTAAAAATGGGTATTATATAGCTAAGCTTCCAGTCTGAAATGTACAAGTTTTCAGTGAAAAATTAAAAAGTATATGTAAAGTTGTTGTCAGAGAACAGACACAATTTTTTAGTAGTAATTTAGCTATACCGTCGAGTTCAGTGCTAAGTTTATTTGGAAACTGACTAGCTTTATTATATGTCAGAGAAAGACATTTCCCTATTATTTATATTAGTAAGTACTACTTAAATTACTTACGTTATAATCCCAAGATAATTTAATAGTATTAGTTGGCACGTGAATAGTAAAAAAATAATTACTAAGTAAATTAATTACATGTTGCCAATTATTAGCCTGATTATTAAGGTATGACATACATTCTGGTACTTCGTTACTTGTTTTTTTGTTATTTACATATTTCCAAAATAATTTAGGATTTATTTCTAAACCAGCATCAATATTTTTCATGTAATTTGTAGAACACAAATTGGTTAGGAACTTACACCTTGATCTAAAATCAGAAAAATCAAGATAATTTTCGTGATTTCTATTCAGCATAAACTCCCTGTGAGACAGTTTTTTCAAGCAAATTCAATGTCTCAAATCTGGTGAAAACATTTAGGAAATGTTGAAGTTTTGAATCGGAAACACGAGAGCAGTCATAATTAAGTTCGTTTCTTATACTCAGCGTAATCTAGTGTTTGCAAAAAAGAAGATGCTAAAAGGAAGCGGGGTGACTATAAAAGAAGATCTCACGGCAAACCGCGTCAAACTCCTGAAATTAGCTGAGCAGAAATGTGGTTTCAAGAACTGCTGGACCAAAGATGGCAAGATTTATGTAAGTGCAAACAACCAAATTAAACCGATTAGTTATTATCAAGACTTAAAATAGAATTGTGCACCGAAATGTGGAAGTCCAGTAATTAGTAGTTTCTTTTTTGTTGTTTATATGTGGTTGTATGGGAAAAGTAAAAATGAATTTTGATTTTTTCGGCTTAGCTTTGTTTTCGCCTTTTTTTCTAGCCTGAGATAAGAGTTTTTTTTTTAAATGGATCAATTTATAAGAGATTTTGTTGATATGGAGACTAGAACAGAGGAATTAAATGATGCAGACGACTATCTTAACTTTATACAATCTACGAGAACTAGCAAACATTTTTGTATTTTTCACAATAATATTCGAAGTATAAATAAAAACATGGATGAAATGTTGGTGTTGTTGAATAAACTAGATTTTACTTTTGATTGTATAATCCTTACTGAAACTTGGAAAATTGCCGATCCGAGTTTTTTCAATATACAAGGCTACAAAATAATTTATAATGAAGGTGATGTAAATCAAAATGATGGGGTAATTATGTATATCAAAGATATCTATAACAGTAGCATTGACATCTTGCATATAGGTGAAATAAATGTAATTAAAGCTACTATCGCTATTCCGGGAAACACAGTTGTGGTGAGCGCTATCTATAGACCTCATACAATATGTGTCCATGAATTTAACAACAATCTACAAGCATATTTATCTAATGTAAGTCAAAGCAACTCAAAGTATCACTTTATCGTAGGGGACATAAATATCGATATTAAATCTAATTCTGAAGTTTGTCAAAATTATCTCAACATTATGGCAGAAGAAGGATTTAAACCATTAATTAATTCATATACAAGAATTTATAAAAATTCAAAAACATGTGATGACCATATTTTTTTTAAAAGTAATCGGTATGACGTTTGTAACTCGTATGTGATGAAAACTCTGATTACTGACCATTATTCTGTCATAGCACATTTGAATCTGGCAGTTCCACGGCAGACTTCAGCTGCAAGCTTTACTTTAAAAAAACTGAATCAAAATAAATTAATAGATAACTTAAAAACGGAAACGTGGAATGAACTATACGGGTCAGATGACATTGATTTTGCTGCGAATTCCTTCATAAATATAATTAAGAATGCCATCGACAACGCAACTAGTACGGTACGGATAAATAAAGTACAACGCAAACGAAATCCTTGGATAACCCGGGGTCTTTTAAAGTCAGTTGCGACAAAAACGGAATTATATAAAAAATCTCTAAGGCAGCCTGATAACGCACAACTTTTTGAAAAATATAAAAAATATAAAAATAATTTAACGAACTTAATAAAAATAACAAAACATAATTATTATAAAAATAAAATAAATGAAAATAAAAATTCAAGTAAGGCCCTATGGAACGTAATTAAAGAACTTACAAATCGAAATGATAATAACAGGGAAATAACTGAAATTAAAGTGGATAATCAAATAATTACAAATAAGAAAGACATCGCAAATCAATTCAATAAATTTTTCGTTGAAATCGGATCAAAAATGGCTAAATCTATAGTTAATACAAATTCCAGGACAGTCAAAAGAAATATAAATAATCACTCAATATACTTGTACCCGACTGATCCAAATGAAGTATCTAAATATATAAATGAATTAAAAAATTGTAAATCGGCTGGTATTGACAACATAGCTTCCGAAACTCTTAAAATAGCCTTAGACTATATAAAAAACCCGCTCACATTTATTATAAATAAAATTTTAGCAACTGGAAAATTTCCATCTGCATTTAAAGAGGCCGTAGTAAAACCTTTATTCAAAAAAGATGATAGACTTGACATGGCAAATTTCCGGCCGATATCCCTGATATCAAATCTAGCTAAAGTGGTAGAAAAAATAATCAAAAACCGCATGTTGCTGTACCTTAACAAATACAATTTGCTGTCAGATAAACAATTTGGTTTCAAATCAGGGATATCAACTGAAAATGCAATTGTTCATTTAACAAACAATATTTATAAAAATAAACAGATACTATGTGTTTTCATGAATTTGGCCAAAGCTTTTGATACCGTAAATCATGCAGAGCTAATAGAGACGGTTGAGGATCTTGGTTTTCGCGGTGTAGCCTTAAATTTAATCAGAAATTATTTAAATAACAAGAGTTCAATATGTCAAAATTGGAAATGACCAAAGTGACCCGGTTATAGTCGAATGTGGTGTTCCACAAGGTGTTCTGGGACCCATTCTTTTTAACATTTATATTAACAGTTTATTCTCATACAATACAGTAGCCCAAGTGTCGGCTTTTGCGGATGACACTGTGATACTATATACCGCAGATAGTTGGAATGATCTTAAAGCAAAAGCAGTAAATGATTTAGCAAACATTAAAACGTGGTTTGACCAAAAATTACTATCAATAAATTTCAAAAAAACTAAATATATACATTTTACTTGTGCTTCAAATAAGATACAGACGTTTGAAGATTTAATTATTACTAATAATCATAATCAGTCATACAACATACAAGCAACCAAAGACATAGGATATTTAGGCATTCATATTGACCAACATCTTAAATGGGATATCCACGTAAATAATATAATAAAAAAATTAAGATCAGTTCTATTCAAATTTAAACAGCTGAGGTTTGTACTGGAACTGAAGCACCTAAAAATTATTTATCACTCGTTAGTTGAATGTCACTTATGCTATGGAATAGTTGGTTGGGGTGGCATATTGAAGCATCACCTAAAAGGTCTAGAAATTATTCAAAAACGTTTTCTCAAAATTATATTTGGCAAAGACCGGCTATACCCGAGTGATTTATTATATAAAGAAAGCCAGTTGTTTGACCCAAGACAGCTATTTTGTTATAGGATGCTTTGCTTGCAATATCAAACTAAAGACGGTTTAACAGATATAACCCATGATTATCATACCAGGTACAAATGTCATACTGAAACTACAGTAGAAAAAGCAGATAAAACTATTGGCCAACGATCTTATAGCTATATTGCACCTCGAATATACTCGGCACTACCGAAAGATATTAAAAAAAGTCAAAATATTTACAACTTTAAGAAAAAAATTAAATCTTGGCTCCAGAATACCCCTAGATATAGTATTCATAATTTAATAGACATAAAAAATGCTTGATCAAAACAATTTATTACTGGCTCAGAGAATTGCAAAGTGTTGAGAAATGTGCTTCACACGTTTTCATATATTTCAATTCGCCCACGCACAAGTTTTACTTCTGTGGGCTAAGTCCTTTCATCATTTATTTCTGAAAGTTCTAGTCATCTTAGATTATTGTGTATTCTACATATGTATACTCTTCTGAAATAAATTATTATTATTATTATTATTATTCACTGAGACAAATAAAGCTATTAGTACATATTAATTTTTAGAATTTACTAACACAACAACTAATATCACTGGAGTGTAGACACACATTCCAATCAAACGAATTAGTTATTCAACTGAAAAAATCTGCATTCTTAAAATCACAGTAAAATTCATGACATTCTACATTATCTACCAAAAACAAATTATTATTGTAGGCTAAGTGGTGATAACTGTTTGGTACTAATAAATTGCTAGCAAATTAATTTTTAAATTTCTATTATGAGTAAATTGTATATCTAGATTGTTATGGTCAGGTGAAAATTCCTAGTGTCCGTCTCGAATTCCTACCGCTCGGTCTCGTAGAGCACATTTCAAATCTTGTGCCTACCTGCAATCACTTCCCCATACGTCAATATAGTCTATTTTTGATCCTACAACTTACCGTAAAGGAGCTGCAGGAAAGTAAAGTTAGAATAAATCGGTTGCTTGAGTGGAAGAGAAAGCGCAAATGTAGTTGCTTCACCTCATTGGCGTCTATCCAGGCAGTTGACCATATGTTCTTGCAGCTGCGTCTTCCCCCCCAATTCAGGTAGCGCGGATTTGTATGAACTGTCAAGCAGATCAGTGGTTCATCAAGTGACCTCGAGGATACCTAAGTCTTTGTTCCGGGGCATTAATTTTCGTTACGTGCTACTGTGGTACTTGCTCATGCAAGGTCCTGGTATCGTGTTGTGAGTAACCTTCCCCTAGGCCACCTTTCTGATCGCAAACTTCAAGCATTTTGCCATTCCTGGCTGCCTACGTTGTCCATTCTGAGCGCCTGCCTCAGCATCCCTACACGACGGCTCTCCAACTGGACATCAGCACCAAGCTCGGCACTTAACCAACAGGTATTGTTGAATTAGTTATACTGTAGTGTTACGTTAGAATTGAAAGTGTAACGTCTCCATTCACAGTGCATGGAGTGACGCCATAACCGTAATCAAACGCTGCAGTTTTGTATTGGGCGTTTGCGTCTTAAATTTTAGCATGTTATAATGCGCCTTCAGCGCTGATTCATTGCTTGTCACGTTTGTTTGTTTATTCACATAAGTAGATTGGTATTCGTATCAAGGTCCATTGTTTGTTGCGGACACGCCCTTGGTCGTATTGTAATCTAATGATGACTGTGTTTTTATCTAACCTTACTAACCCCATATAATTTAAGGAATTACTACTTGAGGTGTACCCATACACCCATTTTGTTTATTTTAACCAATAGACAGATATTCAAAATTATCTTTGTTTCTTTATGACTTATGTATGCATCCTGTGTCGAATTTATGTTTTTCTCTAGCTGTAAAGATTAATGTAAGGTACAGCGACGGAAGCTGTTCAACCGTTGAAGCTAGGTCCCTGAGCCAGCTGGAGATACCGCCCAGGAACGCTGATGCAATTGCAAGCCCTGGACTTTGGGCTTATACAGGGTCTTGTGTAAATATTGTCCCCACCAAAATTCAAGCCTGTGGCGCCCTAAAACACCTGTTTCTTTTTACTTGTCTTTAGTATGACCAATTTTATTGTAATGGCACTTCGCCCTAATTTACAGCCTGGTCAGATAGAACCACGCCCATCTGCCTGAGTGTAGTCGGACAACTATTTTGTTACACAGCAGGTAAGGCGTGATTAGGGTTAATTCTTCTAGCCAGCATTTTTGTCCCGTAGTGTACCGAGTGCCATTGTCATAAAAGTCGATTTTTGCGGTAACAAGGTACACTCTTCTGTTATTTCGAATATAATTAACTTGAAACAGCTGTAAATACTCAAAGCTTTGTGCAACCTCTATGCTCCGGATCCAACAGAATAATTAACCACTAGACCATTATCATCATTAGATCAAGTTGCCTCTGGTAAATTATAGGCTCCAAAAAGATACAATTTATGATGAGAAAATAAACAAATAATTTCATCTGCTTTGCAATGCAGTCTAAAATTTTAATTTGAAGATGAAGGGGGTAAAGAAACACCGCCAATTATAAATTTGACCTTATGCTCCATAGTATTCTGCGGTAGCTTAATTACAGATGAAAAAATATGGTCCTTAATATGTACAAGCTTACCACCTCTTTACTTTTTATTACTGGCAAGGGAATTTCTACACACAAATCTATTTTCAATTAAAATCACTGCAACTTATTATCTTGATTAAAATTCTTAATGTAAATAAAAGCAAATATTAGTTATTTTGATCACTATCTAATAGATTTTATTGATCAGTAAGAACAAGACATTGGCATTCATTTGAGGTCTTGGGGTAAGCCATTATGCCATTTTGCAGAACTATAAACAAAACGGCGTTCTCCAAATTCAGAGTAGCACTGCCCTTAAGCTTCAAGTTTAAATTAAATTATGTACATCTGTACGAAATAATATTCGTTACTTTTACGCTGGTGGAGTAAAAGTATTTCAAAACTTGATTAGCTTTCGAATATTTTTGACATTGGCTTTCTCGATTGTCGGGAACTGACGTTTGAAATACATATTTATTTATATTAGTTCAGGCATTTGACAATAAAATAGTATATGCTGTTCAGAGTAAAAGTGACTTTGTGTGCCTCGCCCGGAATATCTGACTCGCTTGCGCTCATCAGTCAAAAGCGTCCGGTCTCGCCACACAAAGTATCACTTGTACTCCTAATAACATAATACACTAATAATTTAGACAAAACTTTATTATAGTTCTTATAACAGCAAAACTGAGACGTAAGCACACATTTTGTAGTTTTTGTAACTTTACTTTATCATGAACATCAAGACATAGTCCATACACGTCAACTTCAAATGTGTTCACATATGCTTTCGTTGAAGCTTAAAAAAACTTGCAGTATTTTTGTTTGGATCAACTTCTCAAGAAACAATTCACTTAAAAAACTACTAAATTAGTAATTGTGCCCCAGGTTTTAAAATTATTCACTTAAAAAGTGGGGTTAAAACCTAAAGCAAAATATGACTTTTCCATGTCTTAAATGTGACTTAAATCTGGACAACAAAGGGTACCTACGCTGTGATGGATGTAAACGTTCAATTTGCTACCAATGCTCCAAGTTATCAGCAACGGAAACCCGATGTATTGAATTGAAAAACCGTGTATTGAAGTTTTTCTGCTCAGATTGTGAAGACAATCTACTCCAAGTGCCGGTGTTGAGAAACCTGATTACTGAACTACAAACTGAGATCGAAAAGCTTAAGAGCAAGCAAGGTTCAGAACATCTTTCATTTGAAGCAATTATGAGTGAAGTAGCCGACAGGCGGAGGTATGCACGTAACGTTATCATATTCAGTGCTGCAGAATCTCCGGGTGATGATGTGGAACAGTGTAAAAACCATGATAAGGCAGTAGTGCAGAAGCTAATCCAGGAGCTATCAAGTGTTTCAACTGACAGTGTAAAAGTCTTTAGACTGGGTAAAAAAGCAACAAAGTTAGGCCTATGAAGGTAATATTAAACAGCTCTGAAGATGCCCTAACTTTAATAAAAAATAAGTCAAAGATCTCTCCGGCAAGTGGACTGAAGATGTCCTCGGATCAAACCCCTATACAGCGCGAACAGCTGGTCAATCTACGGAAAGAACTCGAGAGCAGAACTAAAAATGGTGAGCAAGATATCACTATTAAATATTTTCAAGGTGTCCCAAAGATTACAAAAATTTCAAATAAGTAGCTGATAATCGTATTCTCGATGTCACAATATTTTATACTAACCTGAATTCGATAATGGCAAAGTTTGATTCTCTAATAATTGAAATTGATAAACTTAAACCTATGATAATTATAACTACAGAAACATGGATCAACAGCAAAATATCTGATTCTCTTATTCAAATTCCTGAATATACAATTTACAGAAAAGATCGTGTTAATGGAAGGGGGAAGAGGAGTTATTGTTTATGCAACGACCGCCAGTGGTTCGACAGCAATTAACAACCAGTTCCATGCTGATACAGAAACAGAAGATATTTGGCTAAACCTCACAGTAGGCCAAACCGAATTACTTCTTGGCGGAATATATACAGTGTGGGTGTTTACTGTGTGGACGGAGGATTGCTCCTTAACTATTAGAGACATCAAAACCAATTTTGGTATGGTAATACACGATCATTGAACTTACATTCTAAAAATATTTAGGTACATACAGGGTTATTGATAAAAATATGCCAACTCAAACTTGTGTTTTTTTTAATAGAACAGCTTGTATAATTTTGCATTCTTAGATTCCCTGTCACATTTAGAATAAAAATGTATAAAATTGTATCTGTATCTGTATCACTAACCGTTCTGAAGATATTGTCACTTTAGTACCAAAATAGAGTTCAAATATGAAAAAATATACAGGCCGTTGTATTTGAAAAAATTAAGAAAAAAAACATTTCACGTAAATTAATCATTCTGTATATTTTTACAGTTTTCGAAAAATTTGCCACGTATTTTGTAAGTAAACTATTATCAATAGTGGGTGATGTAACCAGATTTTAAAAGTCCTGATGACAGCGCTAGCATTGTGGCTCCAAAGTTGGTACTAAAGTGACAATGCCTTCAGAACAGTTGTGATACAGATACAACTTTAAGGCCGCTTTACATTAAGCAATTCATTTGCAATGCAATGCAAGGCAAGACGAAAATGGTAGTGAACGCATGCGCCAAGGCAATTTTTATAATCAGCTGATGCAAGGCGAAACGATTAGAGCCGGTTCTAATTTTGTTGCAAGTCGGATGCAATTCTAGTAATTTTTTTTGTAAAAAAGTTTGTTACCAACCATTCAAATTGAAAGTAGCAGTGAACTAACCTTTCAGTTTTGGAATTTGATAAACAACTTAAAACACGTGCTAAAACCACTGTTAATATAAAATTAAAATGACCACGTACGTATTACTGAAATTGTTTTATTGTAATTGTTATCAAAATGATATGCACTTTTATGTATTGGTAGTTGGTAGTCTTGTTTACAAACGTCATGTATTGCACCTGACTTGTGGCCTTTATAAATTTTTATTCTAAATGTGACAGGGAATCCAAAAATGCAAAAAGGGTAAATATAAAAGAAATAGAATACATGGGGGAAACATTTTCTGATCAGAGGTGTATTGCAAACACTTTTTCTAAATATTTTGCAAGTATAGCAAAGAAGAGTGTGGCAGAACACTTTAACAGTGGAATTTCCTCAAGTTGCACTACAATGACTCAACAAACAAGCACTTTTATGTACCGCCCAGTTGATCAAAATAATCTTTAATCTACAAAATACAAATGCTGCAGGTCTGGACTGCATAACAACGTCCATCCTTAAGTCCTGCAAGGAACATGTCTCTGAACCACTTGTATATGTCATTAATAAAGCGGTTGAACTAGGTGAGTTTCCCGCAAGTCTCAAAATAGGAGTAATAATCCCTATATATAAAAATAAGGGCGAGCAAAGTGACTTGGCAGTTTTACAAGAACATTATGTACGCAAAGACGTATTCTATCGCTCATCTGAGTGCAAGAAAGTTTTAGTGCAATTAATCGACATTGCTCAAGGTCAACAGCTGTTGCCTCGGCTTAATCACCATCCAATCAAGTCAAACCAACAAGTAAGTAATCCGTAGCACAATAACAGGGAATAATAACAATAATGGCACCGCAATGGAAATACAAACGCTAAATAAGCAAAAATCAGACACACTAATACCATCCATTAATGACGTACAAAAACAATACATGTGGTCACCACCAGACATACTATCGCAAAACAAGTATTACCTACCTCCACAATTAAAAGCCAACTTAAATGAAAGCCAACCTGTTATCTCAAGCAGCACATCAGGTGCCCAGATAATCAAACCAAAAGTTCCACCCATTTATCTCACCAACACTATCAACCACACCGCATTGACTGCAAATATCAAAGAATTAACCTCTAGCAAGTTCACTACGCATTGCAATACGAGCTCTTTACGAGTAAATTTAACCAAAGAGGAAGATTATAGAATTTTAACAAAACATTTCAACGACAACTCTATAAAATACCACACATTCCAAAACCCACACGGCAAACCGCTCTGCGTAGTAATAAAGAACGTACCCATTTCACTAACAGAAGAAGAAATTAAAAACGAGCTTTAATCCTTACTAGTCCTGAAATTAACCTGTTTGCTTACAAAGAATAAGCAACCATTACCAGTTTGTGCCGTAGAACTGACAGATAACGATATCACCATAAAATATTTTCCTTGAAACCTTATGCTACTCAGTTGTCACTGTCGAGTTAACGTGAAAATCAACAAACAAGCCTCAGTGCCATCGATGCCAAAGATATGGGCATACGAAGAACTATTGCACACTAGACCCCCGATGCGTAAAATGCACGGGAAACCATCCCTACCAACAAATAAAAACAAAATGTGTCAACTGCGGTGGAGAGCACCCAGCAAGCTATCACGGCTGCAAGCACCACATTGAACTGATGCAAAACCGTGCAAAAAATCAAGTACCAAACAGAAACTTCTTCGTCAACCAAACACAGACATTTGCTGACAGAGCCTGAAATCCCTCAACCTTAAACCCCAATGTTACTAGCCCAACACAACTTGCCGAATCACCCACTTCAAACAATCTCATCAAAGTTATAATTGACTTCTTAACCCCACACCTTCCTCAAATAAAATCCTTTATCACAAACACAATCCTCCCTTTTTCTCAATGGACCATAATCAAAAAGTCATCGAAAAATTAACCATCCTTAATTGGAATTCTAACAGCATCACAAAACAACGCTAGTTATTTATTGCATTTCTAGCCCGCTATGATTTCTTGCATAACAGAAAATCACAGCTTTAAGATACCAGGATATTGTACCTATCGCAAGAACACAAAAGTAAGAATAGCTTCAGGAGGCGTAGCTATTATAATCAAGTGAAAAATAGGACATAGCATTCTCCCAGAAATGCCTACTGTAAATCTAGAAACCGTAGCGGCCAAAGTAAAACTAAATGACCAGTACTTAATCTTAGTGACCGCATACAGACAACCCAACAAAAAATTCTTAAAAGAAGATCTACAATCCATATTTAATACGTCATATCCACTTCTGGTGATAGGCGATATAAACAGTAAAAACAGTGTCTGGGGCTGCAGGGCAACCAGCCCCGAAGGAACTAAACTCGAAACATTTGCTACAGAGCACTCATTTCAAGTTTTAAAGCCGGAAGAACACATCTGCTTTCCATACAGAATAGACCACCAGCCCGACATCTTAGATATTGTCCTACAAAAAAAACTTCAACAAGCCGATTTATCAAAAGGTTGTAACGGAATTGGACTCTGATCATCTCCCCGTCTTAGTATCATTTTCAACAGTATCGCAAATTCAACAGGTCACAGCTAGGTTACTTAATGGATCTGTAGGCTGGGATTCCTTCAAGAAAGAACTTGATCAACGCCTCAAATGCCCAATTCGATAAGACACTAACAGTGACATTGTAAAAGCAGTCTCTAACATCACCGCCAATACAGTGGACAGTGTAAAATCAACCACCAAACCCCCAAAAAGAACTCAGTTACCTTATAACAATTATCCTCCTACATACATGATTGAATTAATTAAAGTTAAAATCCGACTGAGACGTGAATGGCAAAGAAATCGAAACCAAGAAGTTAAAAGGCAACTGAACAACTTAACGCATCGAATAAAAAGAGAACTCGACGAATTGAGAATACATTCGTATCAGAAATACATCGAACAAATAGACCCTGGCGATCCTGGAATGTGGAAAGGCACAAGACGCGTCCTAAAACAACGCCAAGAAATGACGCCTTTAATCTCAGTGAATGTAAATGAAACGTACCTAACTAACGAGGAAAAGTCATCAGCTTTTGCCACACATCTAGAGCAAATGTTTACTCCAGTCATGACAACCAATGCAACACATACAATTCAAATAATAAACACAATCGAAAGAAATTTACCAAGAATTACAGAACGCATTAATCCAACCTCGCTCAAGGAATTAAGTACAATAATAGACTCATTGCCTAGAAGAAAATCTCCGGGGTATGATTTAATATCCAACGTAATTGATTCCGCGACGCTGGTTGAATTTGTGCAAGCCTTCGATTTGCGTAGTTCCGGAATTATTCTTGCACTCGTCCAATTCGCACCTTGGAACATAAATTTTATGATATTGTAGAACCAGGTTGCTTTTTGACAGAAGATGGAACTTTTTGGTTGCAATAAGATGTAACGGGAGATGGTCAGGCCTTACCACCCCTTTAAAGACAATCTTAGCCTACGTCTCTCGTTACAAATGAACATCCTTATATATGATTCTAAGTGTGTCGTGTTTTTTCAACCTACTATTAACATAGCCTACATAGAAACACACAACATAGTACCCACTTTCCAATTCGGATTTTGAAGAAAACATTCAACTTGCCATCAACTACAGCGTATTACCAAAACAATCGAGTTTGGCTTTGAAAACAAACAATACACCATAGCAGTATTTTTAGACATAACGGCGATAAGGTATGTATTGAAGACTGAAGAAAAAGATATTGAACATTACAATGCCAAACTACCTCAAGGCAACAATTTTTTCATTTTTGGAAAACCGAACCTTTACTGTTAAGAGTCAATTCCTGCCTATCCGAAGTGAAAACAATACAAGCCGGGGTACCTCAGGGCATTTTTCTGGGCCCGCTTCTATACAACATCTTTACATCAGACATGCCTGAAGTGACAACTACGGTAGCTACATTTGTCGACGACACGGCCATATTCACACAACACGCTGACCTAAATGAAGCCATTTCAGACCTACAGTACGCAATTAATAAAATTAGTCGATGGTTTAAATCAGGGCTGTCCAACTTCAAGGGGCCCAAGGGCCACTATAAAAAATTTGAAGGTTATGAGGGCCGCATGATAAAATGTGTCGTATGCGACTTTGTGAGTGATTTGCAATAAATATAAAACGTGTATATTTTAATACTAATTTTTATTTATTCAAGAAGCTTAGGTTACATTACAAAAAGCATTGAAACATAAGAGATATACAGGGTGTTCCCTGAGGTAACCGACAAACTTACACCGTATGTTCTAGAAGTAATTCTAAACAAAAAAATCTGGTGTGATACACTCACACAACTTCCTTTTACAGTGTTCTTATAATTAGTCAAAAATTTCATTTTTAATTTTTAGCCATTTGTCAAAAATTTTCAAAAATTACAAATACTACAAAAAACGGTACAAAATAGAGCGTTAGTTGAAGAGACAAATTTTCTCTAGAATTTTAAGGTGAATTCAAAAATGTAATAATATACCGGGTGTTTTATTTAAAATAAGTTAATAAAAAAAATAGAAAAAAAAACAAAAGAAACCCACTTTAGAAGTATTCAACTGGAAAATCACCTATTTCACATCAATACACATTAAAAATGTAGTAAAAATGCAAAGTTTAAAAAAAATCGTTAGAGCCGTTTTTGAAAAAATCGAAAAAACTGAAAAATCACAAGAGTAAACACCTACTTCCGGTTATGCGATTTTCTTCAAAAGCTTGCTGTCTCATCTACATAGTACACAAAACTTATATATGAAGTTTCAACGCCATACCTCTTTTCGTTTTTGAGATATTCTGTTCACAGACAGACAGACCAATGAAAAAAAATATGTTTTTTGGGATCAGGGGACTCTAAAACGTGAAGATCTGTTGAAAACTCAATTTCGAATTTTTGGGGTGAATCCAATACTTCCTTTATAGTAAAAGGAAGTAAAAATTCATATTCACTTTAGGTTACTTCCTTTCCATTCTTGAGATACCGACAAAAGAAAAAAATTACATCAATTAATGTAAATTTACGTATAGATATGAGACGTTTCACCCCCTTACCAAGGGCGTCAAAGATTTACCCCTCGGGTTAAGCTCAAATCGGAGAAATACGTTCACTCAAATATACAGGGTGAATGAGACCACCCGTATCAGTATTTTTTTTAAAGAACGGTGAGTCGTAGAGAGTTGGGATAAAAAAAATTATTATAAAAGTCATACTACAGAATCGAATGGTGATATTATTATTTCTCGAAAAAGTCAGCATCACGAGTAGTTTTGTCCACAATGTTCAGAACTCCAAAATTTTAAATGGCACCATAAGTCGAAAAACTTTATTGTTGAAAAGATCGTTAAGAAAGAAGAAAGTTTTGTAGGAAAAATTATTTTACTACTACCACCCCTTTTAAGTAATATGTATATTCGATTAGGTAAAACACCAAATAATTACCAAAACAAATACAATGTTTTTAGTTAGTTACAATGATTAATTAAAAATATTTCTAAGTTGTACATCATTTAAAATTAACATGTTCTTTTGCAACAGTATCAGGTTTCGTGGGTCGAGCTGCAGCCCAATGCACCGGTGAGTGTTGCGGGTCCCTATTGGTAGTGCGCCGGTACGCACGCCGATTCTTCGGGAAATGGGCTGAGTAGGTCCTTTGTTCCTGCAAACTTGACCTTCCACTCAGCAGTGACTTTACGCTGTAATTTTCCGGTAAAGTTAGCGATTTTAAGGGCTACCTGGGGTGGGCGTTAGTGCCTAAATCCTGATGCAGAGACTGCTGCTAGGCGTCGTTCTTGGAGCGAACGCGGTGTCAAATCCTGCAGATGGAATTTATTCGCCTTGAGCCGGAAAATGATGTTGACATTCCCCCGGTAGAGACTTTTGCGGTCTGCGGAATCGAACTTCGAAGTCCAGGAATTCGCCTCTTAATGACCAAAAAGGGGCCCTGCAGGTGAGTTTATGAAGGGCGGCTAAAGGACTCTAGCCGCTCACAAACGTCGTAGAGGCTGCGATTCATACAGGTTATAGGTTTAATTATTAGTAAAATTAAATTATGAGGAGTATTTCACCTCTCGGGGCGCCGGGATTTGCGTTTAAAAAATAGGCGGTCGGAAATGGCTTTTAAGCAGTTATCCCAGCAAGACAGTACAGCGTATAAAGACAGGGTTAAAGCCTCAGGGATTTGATATCCCTAGAAAGTTCAACAATCAAGGTAAAATCGAATTCTAGCGGTCTTGCTTTTGCGGAAAATTTGAACTTCTCGGGCTGACAGTACAACACGTCATCTCCCTTGAAGCCTGGTCTGGTAAGAGTTGGAGGCATACTCCGTTAGACAGTTCAGCATGTCAGATCGGAGGTCCCAGGTAGAAAAGGAGAGGACAGGATCAAGATTGGCGGACTCAAGGGGAATTCGATCCGCGGGCCACAAAAATATCCTTGCGGGAAGCATGCGGCCCGCGGGCCATTTGTTGGACAGCCCTGGTTTAAATTATGGAACATACATATAAACCCAACCAAATGTCAGTCCAAGATCTTTGCCTTAAGAAAAATTACAGATGCTCCCAACATAGAAATCAACGGAAATACTGTAGCTTGGAACCCGAAAGACTCAGCTATTAAATATCTAGGAATACACTTGGACACGCGATTAAGTTGGAGCTATCATATTGACCAAAAATTAATGCAGTGCTACAGTAGACTCAAACAACTTTATCCACTAATTACCAGAAAATCTCATCTTAAACTCAAATGCACAATACTTCTATATAAAGCCCTACTTCGACCGTTAGCATTATATGCTTCGCCGGTGTGGTATAATACCCGTGCAGTCTTTAGGCACGGGCTCGACGGGCCCGGGCCCCCCAATTTTTTGGGGCCCCCGACGGGCGCATTGGTCAACTAATAATTATGTAATTAATTAATTCATTTGAAAAAAAAAATTAAAATCAAAGTTGTGTATTCATTTGATAAATTTAAAGTGGAAGTGCTTATCCCAATTATCGACTCGTTAACTCAACTACAGTAGAGATCTGCTGCATATATTGAAGTGAACAATCGGTTTGGCTTTTTATCAAGTTTAAGAACCATTAGTCCAAACGAGTTGCACGATAGCTGTAAAAAGTTTGCTGAATATTAACACCTTGATATAAATGGAGAAGAATTAGAAACGGAATGTAGGTATTCATTTAGCGCTGTATTTAGGAACTAATGATGTATATAAAACTGAAGAAATTGATAATTCGCTACTGTATAACAATTTGAGAACTGATAAATTAGAAGAAACATTTCCTAACGTTGCGATATCACTTAGAATTTTCCTGTCATTTATGATCACTAATTGCAGTGGAGAATGTTCATTTTCTAAGTTAAACAGGATAAAAAAACTAACTTCGCAGTACTATGCTACAAGAGAGGCTAAACTCTTTATAATTAATGTGCAATGTGCATAGAAAGCAACATATTGTTGAATTTAAATTTTCAGTACAGGACTTTGCCCTTATCAAATCGAAAAAAAAATCTGTTATTAGTGTGTAGCAATAGTTATGACCTATTTGTTAATTTTTAGGTTTCTTATGTTCTATTGTGTTTGTTTACATTCATTTTAATTTTGTTTCCGTACATACATAGTTGTATACAAATAAAAGCTAGTATATTAAAAATATTCCTATATTGTATTCAGTTACTTGGGCCCGGGGCCTCAATCATATAAAAGACGGCACTGTATAATACATCCAAATCAAATACCTATTAAAAAGCTACAAAAACTCCAAACTAAAGTGTTACAAATAGCCATTAACGCTCCATGGTACGTGAGACACGACCAACTCCAGTAGAAAATGGGTTTATCAACAATTTAAGACTTTACTCGACAATGTGCCAAACACTTTCTAAACAACATTAGTGAGTGCAGTGGTGCAGTTCACTACAGACTGTGTCAAAAAAAACCATACATACCAGACTTAAACGGAAACTTCCGCAAGATCTGGTAATTTCAGATGAAGAAAGTGATTAATTAATTCAACACAACATATTGTTATTTTTGAGATGATAAAAATAGTCTTACAATGTTATTTTTAATTATTTGATCTTACATGTCATCAGTGCTATGTATAACAACTGGTAGGGTTCTTTGAAAAACATAAACTGCTGTCTAACAGTCAGAATGGGTTCCGAAAAAGCAGTTCGACGGAAAGTGCATCCTGTGTAGTGATTAGGGATGTCGGCGGGTACCCGGGTACCCGTGTCGACCCGGGTAATAGTCGACCCGGGTGTAGTTTCAGGACCCGGGTACCCGACTAGTAAATTATGTAATTTCCAAGAAGTCAGCCTTTTTCGGAGATGATAAAAATAATAGCAATAAGCGCTAGAAAAACATAACCATGCAGTAATAACAAGAATGGGATGGGGTAATCCCATACCACATAATGTTTTTTGTTTCATATAAGGAAGGAAATAAATCCGCTTCACGGAAATATTTAACCCGTCAATAGTACCATTAAATTGCGTCAGTAAGGGATGAAGTAACATAAACATCCTGTGTGTGATGTTGATTGATGCTGCTACCAATTTCGGACAAAAAGTCACGTACTTGAATTTGATAACACTTGAAAGTGCGAAAATACTTACGAATAACAGACGACTTGCAGTTTGAATTGGCGAGTAGGTACTATTTCAATTTAGTTCAATTTAAAACTCGCGGCGTAAAAGAAAGCAATTTGTAGTTACTTCAGATGTTCAGATGTACACTAAAATTTTTGTTATGTATTTCGGGTACCCGGGGGTACCCGGGTACTGCTTACGGGTACCCGGGTTTGATTTTAGACCGGGTACGACATCCCTAGTAGTGATGTTAAGTTTCATGAAACTTATCATTTTGAAGTTTCATGAAAACCTTGAAACTTATGAAACTTTTAGGATTGCTGTACATTTCAGTAGCTTTCGGCATTTTAAAGTATCTAATACAGTAAGACCAATATATACTATTTAAACAGAACATTAATTTTACTTAAAAGGGGTTACAAATTATGAAATTACAAGACCCAGTTTTTAAAAATAACATATATAAGTAAAATTAGTATTTACTATTTAAACCTATTTTTATTCATTATTTTCTAATTCAGTGTCACCATACTGCGTTGTCACCTCGTCACTACTAACTTCTGCTATATTTAATGTATAGTCTTTCATTAATTCCTCATCTTGAGATAGAGAAGCATCCGACTCTTCTGAGTCTGTAAATCTAAGTTCTTCTTCATCATCATCAATTTCATGTATTTTAGGTTGCTTTGTTTAGACTTCACTAGCAATCTGTAATACCGACTTGAAACTTATAAGAAACTTTTGAAAACTTTTGAAACATGTGAAACTTATAAATTTGGAAAGTTTCATAAAATTTCAAACTTTTCACTGAAACTTTTCATGAAACTTTTCAAGCTCACATCACTAATCCTGTGAGATCCTGGATTTTGTTTACTCCAGTATTAATTGGGAAGACTATGTTGGTGCGCTCTTATTTAATTTATTTATTTATTTAATTAATTTATTTATACTGTCACCAACAATGCCGTGAGCACTAAAATTAGGTAACAGTGTACAAACCTGTTTACATATACAATACTAGTGATGCCCTATAATACAAATAAATAATAAAGAACTGTAGTACAACCGAAATCAGAATGAGCAAAGGTAAACACAAATTTTAAATAAAATACTACTACAGTATGTAATAAACATAATATAGAAAGATAATAAATTAATAATTCTAATTAAAAATTAAAAACTAAATGTCCATAGGAAGACTGGAATTTTGGTGAAATATAATACATAACATTACACAAAAAAAATTAAAAATAAAAATACAAACATTTCTTAATTTACGTTGTAACATATAGTATTCCTGGAATGTCAGTGTCCCATAATGCACGAGAGCAATCTTTTTTAAATTGTTTTGTGTTATTATTAAATATATCAATACTTTCAACGAGTTTGTTGGCTATATCACAAGCAAGGTAAAGAGGTGAATGACTCAAGATATTGGTTCTTGGTTTTTCAAGATAGAAATACATACGGTAGCGTGACATTGGTCTTGGTACATGGAAGTTTAGTTGCATGAGAATTACAGAGCAACAATTAATCCCGTAATGAATTACACGATGCAAAAAAACTAGGGATGAAAGACATCTGCGGTTTTCCAAGGTTTGCAAATTAAACAATTTTAGCAAGTGGGAATATGGCATAAACAAAGGGTATACCCCAGTTGATTTATATTGCAAAAACCTTATAAAACGCTTCTGTACCCTTTCGATTTGCATCCTGTACACATTATAGGTAGGCGACCAGATGACTGCAGAAAATTCCAAGCGAGAGCGTACATACGCATTATATAACCTTAATAAAGTTTGGGTATTTTTAAAATTGAAGCTGTTGCATATTATAAATCCAAGCATTCTTAATGATGAATTTACCACATTTCTAATATGATTTGCAAATGTAAGTGTAGTATTAAATGTGATACCCAAGTCACTAACTTCATCTTTCACAGCTAAAGGTTTATTATTCATACTGTACTGATACTTAATATATGTGTTCTTTCGTGTAAATGTCACGGTAGAACACTTGTTTACATTAAAATTTAAATGATTGACTTTGCTCCATTTGTAAATTTCATTAATATCACTTTGAAGGGAATGACAATCATTAACAGAATGTACAACTCTCCAAAGCTTAAGATCGTCTGCAAACAAAGAGTGCTCGGAATATTCAATGGTAGCTGGGAGATCATTAATGAATAGTAAAAATAATAGTGGCCCCAAGTTAGCACCCTGTGGGACACCAGAAGTTGCTATATATTTTTCAGAGATACAGCCTTTATAGGCTACTACCTGAAGTCTATTTGTAAGGTAAGATTGCAGAAGAAGTATTAGGTTTTTCGAAAATCCAAAATCTACACGCAATTTCCTCAACAAAATCACATGGTCGACCTTATCAAAAGCCTTGGCGAAATCTGTATAAACAACATCGACCTGTTCATTACTGTCCAAGGCTTTAGATAACTGCTGCGTAAACGAATAGAGGTTTGTAACTGCCGACCGATTTGGCATAAACCCATGTTGAGTGTCAGATATTTTAGGTTTAACGAAAGAAAATATCCTTTTATATAAAATGGTTTCAAAAACTTTAGATACTGATTGCAATATTGATATGGGCCTATAGTTAATTATATTAGTTTTATCGCCATTTTTGTAGATTGGACATACTTTGGCAACCTTCCATTTATCGGGATAAGTGTTAGTTCGTAGTGACAAATTAAACAGGATGGTTAAAGGTACCGCTAAAAATTCCGAACAAGCCCTATAGACATAGATAGGTATCTGGTCAAGACCAACACATTTTTTAGGTTTAAGAGACCACAACGCAGAAATTGTTTCATCTTCAGTCATCTGCTTAATATCAAAGCCCCCATCTAATAATAGTTCTTTTGTGTCCATAACAGTATCATTTTTAGTGTATATTGAGTAAAAATTACTTGCAAATGCATTGCTTATTTCTTTGTTAATACTTAAATATAGGCCATTCACATGCATATTGTCAACAACTGACTTTGGCTGTTTTTTTTTTTTTTTGATAAAGGACCAACATTTTTCTGGTTGAATTTGAATGGATTCTTCAACAGCTGTACAGTAAGCTCTGTACGCAAGATCAATATCACGCCTTACCTTTTTTCGTATACTCGTTGTGAAGTTTGTTATCAAATGGTCTGTTTTTGCGTTTTTTATGTAAACGATTTTTCTTTTTGATATCACTGATTATAACAGGAGGAAACGAGGAGGGATATTTACATTTAGACGAATTGGTTAATGGAACAGATGCACGAAGAGCTAGATCAAATAGCTCATAACATTTTTCAACAGCACTATTTACATTGTAATAATTATTTAAGATATGCCACTCAGTCTCACGCGGCCTGTGATATAGTTCAAGAAAATTTGCATTTTTGTAATTGTATTGATCACCTCCATACACAGTTTCAGATCTTACTCTAGCGTAGTTAACAGTACATTCTGGCGCGGGATGAAGCATATCTTCTGGGACAAACGATCTGTCGCGAGCGTCTGACTGTTTGGATCTTAAATTTATGATTAAGTTTCTAATATCTTTAACTGGAGCGCAGAAGAATATACACTAGAGTGGATGGGGAGCTACTAACCATCCCGGTGCGGTAAAATGACTAGAAAATTTTTACCTTTCAGAAACCCTTAAACAAAAAAGTTGCTTTGTTGTACTAAAAGGTATTTGCAGAAACATTAGTTACGTAGTTTGTCGTTCAGTTACGTTTTGGGCAAATAAAGAAAATTTATAGTTACAGTCGCAGCCAAAAAAACGGGACACTTTTTTTGACCAAACTCTTAAAATTCGAAAACAAGTGCTGACACCGACAATTCTAATTAATAAATGTCATCAAAAGTCATTATTCAGATCTAAACAGTAAGGTCACTAAATCACGTTAGCTGCGCTAACACAGGTAGGGAAACACCATTTGACCAGTTCAAAAAACGAGTTTGTCAATGTCAAATTTACCATAGGCGCTACTAGTAAGGGCATACATATTTTTTCTTATTATTAATGTGTTCTTCGAATGCGATGCCACAATTCTTTCTGTAAGTTGTAAGTTAGGCAGATCGTCGTTTTTATACGAAATTTAAAATGTGTTTCGTCATCTACTGACCCTGAAACTTGAATATCTGAAGAAATATCAAAGGTGATTTTTCACAATTACAAATCATTTGCCTAAATTATGACCTAAAGAAATGATAGTGATCTCGGATTCTCAAGATCTCTCGACGAATTTTGTTAAAACGTATTTATATTTAATAGCATTATGGTTTTCATTTGCTGCGTTAACGGTTGTCTGAACAACAGCAGAAAAGGGTTTACGCTGTTTCAAGTTCCTGAAGGTAATTTAAAATACAATATTTAGCAATACTTATTAATGAATTACTTATTGCAAATTAAGGACCAAGAAATAGCATAACACGCCAGAAATGGTTGAAAGAACTAAACAGACCGCTAGACGACATGCATCATTTACGTGTATGTGAGGTGCGTCTTCAGTTCTAATACCAATGACATTTTCATTGTGACTATTAACGGTTATTTTTAGATTCACTTTGGTGCAAATAGTTTTCGCGTTTTGAGTTCTGGTAAATTAAAACTGAAACTAGGAACAATACCTCAGCTTGGTTTACGGTATAAAAATCGATGTAAGATATTTCAAAGATTATTTCGAATTTATTTTAAAACGTAATATTAATTCATTAATACACTTTTAATATACATTTTAGTGTCTTTTAATGAGCCTTCTTCTGTAATGTCTTCCGAAAATGACAACACTGTATCATTTTCTTCACCTTCCACTGTACGGGACATTTCATCTCCTACTGAATCTGCATCTAAAAGTTTGAGCCACGATGGTAAGAACCGACGCAATTACTGTAGTACTTATTTAAAATACTTAATAATCATAATTCAATTAGTAATTAAAATTGATCTTATAAATTATCAACGTAAAATTTTTTCAATGGAAAAAGAAATCTTACAGTTAAAAGCCGAAAATGAAAAGTTGCGAAAAATTGTTAATGGAGTAAAATCTTTCCTTAATGCCGATCAGTTACAGTTTCTTACTTACTTACTTAATCCGTCCTCTTCTACCTTACGGTGTAGAGGTGTTGGCTATGACTTTCCTCCAAACCATTCGATCTTTAGCCTTAGTCATTGCCTCGTGCCATTTCGTGTTTCTTGATTGCAAAATTCTTCCTATCTCGTTATTCCAGGTCTTAAGCGGTCTCCCTCTCTTGCGTTTTTTATCACTACCCATAGTCCAAATGCGTTTAACCATTCGGTCCTCATTCATCCGTATCATGTGCCCGAACCACATCAATTGCCTGTTCTCAATCATATTCAGCACTGGCACAGTATTACACCACTCGCGGATTACACTGTTTCTGATTTTGTCCCTTTTTGTTACACCCATCACCGCACGCAAATATCGCATTTCGCACGCTTGGATTCTGCTTCGACCTCTGTCATTTATAGTCCATGTTTCGCAGCCATATATTAGGGTGGGTACATATACACTGTTAAATATGCGGATCTTCGTCTCTTTACTTATTTCTCTTTTCCGTATGAAGGCCTTATTCAAGGCATAAAACATTTTTGTAGCACTTACAATACGGTTGTCTAGTTCCTGCTCTAGATCTCCTCGGGCATTCAGAACCGAACCCAGGTACTTAAAGTTTTCGCTCTGTCTAATAAATCTATTGTCAAGATTTACGTAAATATTAGCAGGAGGTGTATTTTTTGTTACCATTATGATTTCTGTTTTCTCAGTGTTAATTCTCATTCCATATTTTATGAAGGCGTCATTCCAAATCCTGATATTTTTCTGTACGGCTTCTTCATCCGTAGCTAGGATCACAAGGTCATCGGCATAAATTAATTGATTGATGTATACAGGTACTAAGTTTCTCACCCCCACTTTCATCTTTTTACATACACTTTGGCACTCTTTTGCAATCTCATCCATTAGCACTATAAATAGCAGTGGACTTAAAGTACTGCCCTGTCGCACTCCCATAAATGTAATAAATTCCTTAGATTGGTGATTGGATGTCCTTATTATATTTCTGGTACTACTATAAAGAGATCTGATAGCACGTAATAAATTTCCTCTTACACCTCTCTTTTCTAAAATCTCCCAGATTTTCTGCCTTGGGGCAGTATCAAAGGCCTTCTCTAGGTCCACAAAACAGATAATCAGACTGTCATTAAACTGTAACGCCCTTTCTACTAATTGTCTCACTGCGAAGATTAAGTCTGTTGTGCCTCTTCCTGGCCTGAAGCCGCCTTGACTGTCATCTAGAGTTTTTTCCACAATTGTCCTTAGTCTCCTTTCAAGGATGATTTCGTAGATTTTACTGGTGACTGATAGAATTGAGATACCTCTATAGTTGGAGCATTTTTTACCATCCCCTTTTTTATGAATCGGTAGTATAGCAGCCAAGGACCAGTCTTTAGGTATACATCCTGATTTCCAAGCAGTATTTATTATTTTATGCAATAATTGTAAGGCCTCACCATGAATGAACTTAATCAGTTCCGCTTTCATGTTGTCACAACCTGCGGCTTTCCCATTTTTTAATTTGCATATTGCTTCTTTTAGTTCTTTCATAGAAATCTCGTTTGGTAAATTTAAGTCCTCCACTATCACCCGGTTCTCTTGCGAAACCAGCCTTCCCGCATCCGCACCCTCATTCAGCATTTCTTCAAAGTATTGCTTCCATCTTTCTACAATTTGATTTTCCGCTGTTAATATATTTCCTTCAGAATCTTCGATACCAACTGTTTTATTTATACGACCTTTTCGCAGGTTTTTCAGTGTTTTATACAATAATTTAGCATTGCCTCTGCTGTCCCTTTCCATCTTATGACCAAACATTTCCCATTCCTTCTCTTTAGCTACCTTAACCACACTCTTAACTTTTGTTCTTTGTTCCTTATATTTTTCATAATTAATATTGGTTTTATTACACAGGTATGTTTGCCATAACTTTTTCTTGATCTTGATTTCATTCTGTATGTCGCTATTCCACCAGGCAGTTCTTTTCTGTCCACCACTAACTGACACGCCACACACTTCTTCTGCTGTAGTGCATATAGCTTGTCTAAAAATTCTCCAGAGGTCTTCCACTCCTTTTATGTCTCTCCAGATGTTTCTTTCCAGTCTTTCATTCAGTTTTCTACAGTAATCGGTCCTTACTTCTTTTTGTTGTAACCTATGTACCCTGTAACTCCTTTGTTTATTAATGCCGTTCTTTACATTTACCCTTGATTCCCTTACTCTTTTTACTTTAGTACAGACTAAATAGTGATCAGATCCAATTTCAAATCCTCTTTTTACTCGGACATCAAGCAAAATCTTGCAGAGATCATTACGGGCTAAAATTAAGTCTATAATGGATCTTTCATTTCTAGATTCCCTTACCCAGGTGTACTTATGTATATCTTTATGGTTGTAAAAAGTATTGCACACTTTCAATGAGTTTAGTAAGCAAAAGTCAATAATTCTTTGTCCGTTACTGTTCTTAAAAATTTCTCCATATTTTCCTACTGGAAAGTCCTTCTCGGAGCTTGATCCAACTCTCCCATTGAGGTCCCCAATTATCATCAGATTATTCTCAGCATTATCAACTTCATCTTGCAGTTCGTCCCAGAATAAATCTTTCTGTTGTTTGGAATCATTTTCATTTGGTCCATAACAAATGAGTATAGTGATCTTCTTACAGCTAGATGTTCCACTATCAATTCTTAGTAATCTCTCCGATATGACCTTCCAATTTGATATGTCTCGAATAAAATCTCTATGTATTATTACTGCTACACCTGCTTGAGCATGTTTTTCTTGTTTCACCCCTCCATAAATCATGAGGTGATCACTGTTTAGTGTAATACAGCCATTCCCTTTTTTCTTGGTTTCTGTCAGCCCTAAAATCATCAGTTTTGCCTTCTCAAATTCTTCAATTAATTCCTGCTCTTTGCCATTTAGTCCTTGTATATTCCAGACCCCTATTTGCCATATCTCTTTCGCCTCTTTATTAATCATTTTCTTTTGCTTCTTTTCCATTTTTTTATTGTCATATTCTTTATCTATACCATTATTCATAACCTTATCCTTAATCATTGCCATATTCGTCCTCATTGTTCCGTCCTTTATTAAAATTCCTTTTACGAGTTTTTTGGCTGGTATTTACATATTTTCTGTTGGCTTGGGTCCCAATCATATCTTACTCCTTCTATAAATAATTTCATATAACCCCTTTTAACAGTTTTTCCCTTTTCACGTTCCTCCTTCAAAATTTTATATAACTCGGCTTGTATCTTTCTTTCTTCGTATGTCATGTCATTATCAATACTGATTTTTGAGTCTTTTAATAGACTTTTTCTTTTCATGACTTCTTTTTTCTCCTCCCAAGAACTTAATTTGACAATAAATATTTTCATGTCCTTTTTTCCGTTGATAACATAACCGTCTTGAACGTTTGGCCTAATCTTCAGTTTACCCATTAATAGCTGTTCAGCCTCTTCCTTTATCCTACTTTCTTCCAATGCAATTCCCTTGATGACAATATTATTTTTCCGCTTAACTTGTTCCTGCTTCTCTATTTTTGCTTCTAACAAGCCAATTCTTTTTTCTAAAGTAGCTTTTTCGTTCTTCCATTCTGCAGCTTGCCTTTGCCACTCCATTTCCGCCTTATTAAACTTGTCATTCAGTTTCGTAAATTCTGCTTTCATTTCGGAGTGTTTACTATTTTGATCTGTTTTAATTTCCTCTAATTTCTTTAAGATTTCTTCCATATTTTCGGTTTGATTCTTTACAGTTACAGTATCTTTTTTAAGGGTTTTTATAATTTTAGTGTTCTTTATAGAATCGTTCTCCCACTTCTCAAATTCTAGAGGATCCTCTGGATTCCTTTTCCTTTTAATATACTCCTTTATACTATTTGTGCTGTTCGCCCTTTCCCTACCCTGACTTTTCCCCAATTTACTCATATATGTATTCAAGGTATATGTATCTTACGTGGTATCGGCCCCGTATGACACGATGTTAACGTCCGTCGGGCGAAGGTATTGCGTCTAGCATTAAACGTTAAACTAAATTAATGCACTTTATATTTTATAACGTCCGCAAAACTCTCTTCTTTAAACCGGATCGCTTTCGAATTTGCGCTCCGCGCCCGAGTTTAGCACCGCGGCCGCGCACGAATTCGTGCTCGCTTTATTTCCAGTGTTTATTATGCGCTCGCAAAATGCACCAATCACATTCGTCGATGTGACGTATGTCGTGACGTCGCGCCAGCTGTTGTGCCGTATACACTATCAGCGCCCAACACTTCGCACAATTTATAAAGATTTCGCCTTTGTTTAAATACCCGAAGCCCGACCTTTATACTATCACCAAACTTCACCCCTTACTCTGTCTACTTTCACTGTTCACCGTTTTTAAACACTTCACTTTCGACTTAAACTCATCAAAAACTTCGCGAGCCAAGGTTGCGCAATTGCAATTTGCTTGACGTCACGTGACCTTCATTTATTATTATTCATACTGTACTGATACTTAATATATGTGTTCTTTCGTGTAAATGTCACGGTAGAACACTTGTTTACATTAAAATTTAAATGATTGACTTTGCTCCATTTGTAAATTTCATTAATATCACTTTGAAGGGAATGACAATCATTAACAGAATGTACAACTCTCCAAAGCTTAAGATCGTCTGCAAACAAAGAGTGCTCGGAATATTCAATGGTAGCTGGGAGATCATTAATGAATAGTAAAAATAATAGTGGCCCCAAGTTAGCACCCTGTGGGACACCAGAAGTTGCTATATATTTTTCAGAGATACAGCCTTTATAGGCTACTACCTGAAGTCTATTTGTAAGGTAAGATTGCAGAAGAAGTATTAGGTTTTTCGAAAATCCAAAATCTACACGCAATTTCCTCAACAAAATCACATGGTCGACCTTATCAAAAGCCTTGGCGAAATCTGTATAAACAACATCGACCTGTTCATTACTGTCCAAGGCTTTAGATAACTGCTGCGTAAACGAATAGAGGTTTGTAACTGCCGACCGATTTGGCATAAACCCATGTTGAGTGTCAGATATTTTAGGTTTAACGAAAGAAAATATCCTTTTATATAAAATGGTTTCAAAAACTTTAGATACTGATTGCAATATTGATATGGGCCTATAGTTAATTATATTAGTTTTATCGCCATTTTTGTAGATTGGACATACTTTGGCAACCTTCCATTTATCGGGATAAGTGTTAGTTCGTAGTGACAAATTAAACAGGATGGTTAAAGGTACCGCTAAAAATTCCGAACAAGCCCTATAGACATAGATAGGTATCTGGTCAAGACCAACACATTTTTTAGGTTTAAGAGACCACAACGCAGAAATTGTTTCATCTTCAGTCATCTGCTTAATATCAAAGCCCCCATCTAATAATAGTTCTTTTGTGTCCATAACAGTATCATTTTTAGTGTATATTGAGTAAAAATTACTTGCAAATGCATTGCTTATTTCTTTGTTAGTACTTAAATATAGGCCATTCACATGCATATTGTCAACAACTGACTTTGGCTGTTTTTTTTTTTTTTTTGATAAAGGACCAACATTTTTCTGGTTGAATTTGAATGGATTCTTCAACAGCTGTACAGTAAGCTCTGTACGCAAGATCAATATCACGCCTTACCTTTTTTCGTATACTCGTTGTGAAGTTTGTTATCAAATGGTCTGTTTTTGCGTTTTTTATGTAAACGATTTTTCTTTTTGATATCACTGATTATAACAGGAGGAAACGAGGAGGGATATTTACATTTAGACGAATTGGTTAATGGAACAGATGCACGAAGAGCTAGATCAAATAGCTCATAACATTTTTCAACAGCACTATTTACATTGTAATAATTATTTAAGATATGCCACTCAGTCTCACGCGGCCTGTGATATAGTTCAAGAAAATTTGCATTTTTGTAATTGTATTGATCACCTCCATACACAGTTTCAGATCTTACTCTAGCGTAGTTAACAGTACATTCTGGCGCGGGATGAAGCATATCTTCTGGGACAAACGATCTGTCGCGAGCGTCTGACTGTTTGGATCTTAAATTTATGATTAAGTTTCTAATATCTTTAACTGGAGCGCAGAAGAATATACACTAGAGTGGATGGGGAGCTACTAACCATCCCGGTGCGGTAAAATGACTAGAAAATTTTTACCTTTCAGAAACCCTTAAACAAAAAAGTTGCTTTGTTGTACTAAAAGGTATTTGCAGAAACATTAGTTACGTAGTTTGTCGTTCAGTTACGTTTTGGGCAAATAAAGAAAATTTATAGTTACAGTCGCAGCCAAAAAAACGGGACACTTTTTTTGACCAAACTCTTAAAATTCGAAAACAAGTGCTGACACCGACAATTCTAATTAATAAATGTCATCAAAAGTCATTATTCAGATCTAAACAGTAAGGTCACTAAATCACGTTAGCTGCGCTAACACAGGTAGGGAAACACCATTTGACCAGTTCAAAAAACGAGTTTGTCAATGTCAAATTTACCATAGGCGCTACTAGTAAGGGCATACATATTTTTTCTTATTATTAATGTGTTCTTCGAATGCGATGCCACAATTCTTTCTGTAAGTTGTAAGTTAGGCAGATCGTCGTTTTTATACGAAATTTAAAATGTGTTTCGTCATCTACTGACCCTGAAACTTGAATATCTGAAGAAATATCAAAGGTGATTTTTCACAATTACAAATCATTTGCCTAAATTATGACCTAAAGAAATGATAGTGATCTCGGATTCTCAAGATCTCTCGACGAATTTTGTTAAAACGTATTTATATTTAATAGCATTATGGTTTTCATTTGCTGCGTTAACGGTTGTCTGAACAACAGCAGAAAAGGGTTTACGCTGTTTCAAGTTCCTGAAGGTAATTTAAAATACAATATTTAGCAATACTTATTAATGAATTACTTATTGCAAATTAAGGACCAAGAAATAGCATAACACGCCAGAAATGGTTGAAAGAACTAAACAGACCGCTAGACGACATGCATCATTTACGTGTATGTGAGGTGCGTCTTCAGTTCTAATACCAATGACATTTTCATTGTGACTATTAACGGTTATTTTTAGATTCACTTTGGTGCAAATAGTTTTCGCGTTTTGAGTTCTGGTAAATTAAAACTGAAACTAGGAACAATACCTCAGCTTGGTTTACGGTATAAAAATCGATGTAAGATATTTCAAAGATTATTTCGAATTTATTTTAAAACGTAATATTAATTCATTAATACACTTTTAATATACATTTTAGTGTCTTTTAATGAGCCTTCTTCTGTAATGTCTTCCGAAAATGACAACACTGTATCATTTTCTTCACCTTCCACTGTACGGGACATTTCATCTCCTACTGAATCTGCATCTAAAAGTTTGAGCCACGATGGTAAGAACCGACGCAATTACTGTAGTACTTATTTAAAATACTTAATAATCATAATTCAATTAGTAATTAAAATTGATCTTATAAATTATCAACGTAAAATTTTTTCAATGGAAAAAGAAATCTTACAGTTAAAAGCCGAAAATGAAAAGTTGCGAAAAATTGTTAATGGAGTAAAATCTTTCCTTAATGCCGATCAGTTACAGTTTCTTCAAAAAGAAAAAAATCAACAACTGAAATGGTCTAACGAAACCATTGTTAAAGCTTATCAAATAAGATTAGCCTGTCGTACAACTGGGTATGAATTTTTAAGACAACTTGGAGAGCCTGCCCCTGCTATTCGAACTCTTAACAAAAGAATCGAACATATGAAATTTTCTCCAGGAATACTAAATAAAGTATTTCGCATTTTAAAACTAAAATGTGAATTAATGAGAGAAGAAGAAAAATTCTGTGCTCTATTGCTTGATGAAATGGCAGTATCCCCAAGATACGATTTCGACTCTAGTTTGGGGGTAGTTGTGGGACGGCCTACCATACCAAATTCCCGCCAACAATTTGATGACTATGCGACACATGGTTTAGTGTATATGCTTGCAGGAATTTCTACACGGTGGAAACAAATCGTTGGGTACCAGTTTACATCAAATTCGTTTAATCCGCATGCAGTTAAAGACGATATAATGACAATTATATACGCCGAACCTATTGGCTTAAAAGTAATAACTGTATTAAGTGACATGTCTGGACAGAATCAAGGTATTTGGAAATTATTCGACATACATGCTGGAAGGTTCTCTAGAATTAAAAATTATTGTGCTCATCCCTGCGATTCTTCTAGGAAGTTATATTTTAACCCAGATCCTCCACACATTCTAAAAAATTTACGTGACCATTTAATTAACTGCCAGGACATAACATTACCACCCATTTGCGTTAACAACTACAGCCTCCCAAGTAATATTGTTTCTATAAATACATTGATCAATTATTGCAGCATGATAATAAGAATGAATTAAAAACGACTCCGTATTTAAAACAAAATTGTATCACACATCGCACTTCGAGAAAATGAAAGTAAATTTAGCGGTAGCATTGCTTCACCATGACACTGGAGCAGGTTTAAGATATTATGTAAAAATGGGTGAAATAGAAGAAGAGGCTTTGACAACAGCATGGTTTTGTGAAACACTTTTTAAATGGTTCAAAATTTTAACCAGTAGGACAGGCCCTTAGCATTAAAAAATGGTAAACAGTGTGAAGAAGATTTGCGATTTTTAAAAGATGTCCTGGAATTGTTTTACAATGTAAAGATAGGGGCGAGGCAAGTTTGGAAACCAGTTCAAACTGGCATCATTTTGGCCACACAAAATGCTATTGAATTAGCCCATTTTTTTCTTCAAAGAGAAAATTTTCATTATTTATGCCTAGGCAGGTTCACTCAAGACGCGCTCGAAAATGTATTCACAGTCATCCGTTCTATACAACCAGTTCCTAGTCTAAAGAATTTAAAATTGCCATAAGATTGATTTCGGTGTCACAATTTCATCACTCTCGTAGTAAAGGAAATTACCAAACCAGTGATGCTGAATATTTAGCAAGCTTTTTGGAAAAACGTAAGGAAATTACAAAACCAGTTAACAGCAAATCAGCATTGGAAAATTTAGCTTTAGATTTGTTTAACAAACCAAATCATGATGAAATTCAAAGTTTGTACTATTTAGCAGGAAGAACAGTACGCCAGGTTTTAAAAATACATAAAATACATTGCAGTGTTTGTATAAATGCCATAAGAACAACACAAAATGATCAAAATATATCAGGCTTTGTAGATTTAACTAAAATGAAAGCACTTTCAAAGAAAATAGTGTATGCTACGAAAGCAGTTTTTAAGCTTCTTCAAGAAGCCGAAGAATATTTTAGACGTTACGAAGACGCATTTCTTCAAGGAAAGGCCAAACTTAATATCATATTAACTTCGTTTGTTAAAAAACACACAAATATAAATTTGCCAACGTGTCATGCCATTAATCAAAAAATTCTGGCTATGTACTATAAAGCAAGAATTCATTTTCTGGCAAAAGAATTTAATAGAGTCTCGGCGAAGAAGCAAAATACAAGCTCGCGTTGCGATAGCCGAAGTATTGGAATGCGGCGAGCCGTACAAAATATTCGCTAAAACTTTATAATTATGATAATTAATTTTTTAAGCTGGAAAACGTTTAGAAATAATTTGTTGATGTAATATTTATTTATTGCGTTCACGTTACATACACTTTAATTTATTTCTATTATAACCTATAAACTGATTGGGTACGCCACTGACAAAAACGAGTTTGGTTTGACATAAATAACGGCGAGTTTCCCTACCTGTGTAAGCGAAGCTAACGTGATTTAGTGACCTTACTAAACAGTGACTTTTGATGACATCTATTAATTAGAACTGTCAGTGTCAGCACTTGTTTTCGCATTTTGAAATTAGGTCAAAAAAAGTTACCCGGTTTTTTTTGGCCGTGACTGTATGACTTTGAATTTTTGACGTTTCAAAGCGTCAACAATAAAATTTATTGAAGGCAGCTTGCTTGATGGAAATGGTAGTTTTTACAAAAAATAATCTGGCAAATTTTTTATATAATACTCGGTGCGTATGGATATTAGCGATGCAAGTTTGATTATGAGCATCTTAACGCAACGAGTTTGATTGCCAGAAGATGAGCCAAGTTCTGCGGCAATCAACGAGTTTCGTTAAGTGCCATAAGCAAACGTGTATTGTTCCATATTTGATCTTCATTAATAAATTCTGCTGCAATGTATTCTTTATTTTGTAAAAAAGAATGTGGTGATATCTAATATCACACTGAGTGCAGTAATATCTATCTATAACCATTATCATGTGTTAATAAAGCTCTTAACGATGCTCAAATTACTTTGGTAAATAGTCTATAACAACACTGATGAAGGTAAAGCATGTTACAGCGCTCACTTTTATTAAAAAAATTAAATATTGCACTGTAAAACGCAACCTGCCGCACTCATAATGTAAATAACAATTACAATATGTATACTAAGGTGAAAATATTTGCATTTACAGAGAAGTTTGCACCTATCAACGAAACCTTAGTTTGTATGATTAAAATATGGACTATAGGACTTCCAATGTTGAAAATTTTATCTAATTTTACAGACTATTCAATTCACCTGTCATCTGTCAAAAAGTGACCAATTCAAATCCCGAATTCTGACGTTTCTTGACTCATCAAAAAAATATCAGCGGATATATCTTCCTAGAAGGTATTCAAGTGACTATTTTAAACAAATGTGATTTTTATTAGAAAAATTCAATATTAGTGTTCTGTTACTATAGAAATTGCGTAGTTTGTTGCTAGATTTACTGAAAACTAATTTGAAAAAGTAGTTTGGTTCATTAAATAGTCTCTCGAATACCATTCTTAGTCAAAGTTAAGTAGATTATTTTTGCGGTGGTATCACTACTCATGTCCATTGCGCTTTGGATTAGAACTCGTGCTATCGCACTCGTCCTAATCATACCAAAGCGCAATGGACATTCGTGACACCACCACAAAAATAGTCGACATAACTTTGACTACTCATGGTATTATAAGTGAATATTTATCTCTTACCAATTACAAGATCTCCTTTTTAACTGTACCGTTTTGGACACATGGTGTAAATGTGCTTTACATTGATAGAAATTTTAGAATACAACTACTTGTAATACGCTGTGTAATATAGCAGTCTTAAAGGCAAATGCAGAAGTGGTAACATGTTATTACTTTACAATTCCATAAATTAAAGCTACTTCGTTTTTATAGCTCACGATGTTTAAGACATTAAACAGAAAAATTGTTAAATAAAAATAAAGTAAAGCTGGTACTGAGCATGATGACTTACTTGACGATCTTCAAAAGACACTGTAACCACTGAAACGCTTCAGTAAGGCTGAAATATAGGACTGTGACAGTCAAATCGCTCTTCAGATGTTAACTGTAACAAATAAAAATTAATAATTACCAAATTTTCCATGTTACTTACCTACATTATAGATAATTAGTTTACATTTCTTACTTTAAAAGTTACGTCAGTTCATGTAAAAAGATAAATTTGTGGTTTTATATTATGCTGTCGAGTGTAAATGCACTCTGCAATTAAATAAGTAGGCAATGATCTGTGATAATCAAGAATATTTAATAATACATAAATAATCCGGTCAACAGAAAATGATGCTCTATTACACTTTATTTCCATTAAACTTATTCAGAGCAATAGTGTTATTACATAAGTAAATCAAATCTTGACTTAAGTTCAGTAGAACTTTGATATAGCAAACCCATGATATAACAAATGCTCATTTATAACATAAAAAAATTAAAGTCCCAATCGAAACCCCATGCTTTTACATGTCTTTAGGTTTGTTTATAACGAACAAATTTATGGCAAACACTCGAACGAATTAACTTGTAAAAATATCGATTTGAATTTTGGTATAAATGCTTACTATTATGTACTGCACTAACAATTTTTTTTCATAAATTAGACTTGAATGTAAGAGGCACTTTACCTATCTTTGAAAACTTTTTTTAACTCTAACTTCAGTATCTGTAACATTCTTTGAAATCTTAGGTTATTACCTACAAGAGAATTAAAAAGCACAAAAATAATGTACTCTTAGTTCTTAAGCCTAAACGCAACCGTTTACCTTAAAATGCCCATCAAAGGTTTTTGGTTGTCGTTAAGACGTGCAATTATCAAGTACCTAGCCATGATCACAAAAACAGTGGTCATCTAGTAAAAAACAATGATAAATCAATTAATGACATTAGTGACATACGAATTTGTTCTTTTATGTTTAAGAATATGCCGCTTCATAACGAATTCTCCAATTCTGAAAGGTTCGTTGTCGCAGCATTTCCGTAAGCACAAAAGACAAAAACTGATGTCACCAACGCCATTAATTGATTTATTGTTGTTATTTACTAGATTACAATCATTACTTGATAATTGCACGTCTTAATGACAACCATAAACATTTGATAGGCATTTTAAGGTAAACGATTGCTCTTACGCTTATAAACTAAGAGTACATTTTAGTGAATTAATTGTCTTTCAGATAAAAACCTAAAATTTTAAAAAATGTTACAGATAACGAAGTTATAGCTAAAAAAAAATTTAGAAAGAGAGGTAAAGTGCCCCTTACAGTCAAGTCCAATTTAGGAATTTTTTCCTATTAGTGCAGTACATGATAGTAAGTAAGTATACCTACCAAGATTCAAATCCATATCTACATTTGTGGAAATTAACAAAAAATAAAAACTAAAAAATTGAACTTCAAGGCCCTATAACTTCTTACTGAAGGGCTTTATACTAAGGTATATTAGGTTTAATCGATTTATTATGACGTAAGGAATATATGACTAATCGGTGTCCCATTCTTTTTGGGGCACCCTGTATACCAGACACACCGCCTGTTCAGGTGGAAGTTTTGCGCATTTTAGGTTATATTACAGTTACACTGCAAGTACTGTCTGAAATTATTTAAACAAACTCTTGTAAAGATTACCCCACCGATGATTGTCAAATGGTAAATATATCACGGTTTTAGTTTCACAAATGCCTAATATCAACATTAAAACCCGGATCGTAACAATTAACGGTGAAAACACAATACCTCAGATAATTGTCTAATCGCAATGGGTATGGGTTTACAGCACAGAACAATCCCTAAAATCCACAGAACAATATTTCTAGTTCTGATAAACTAATAATGTTTACATATGCAGGGCACTAGCGAAAATCGAACTTTTGCGCAGGCGCAGGTAGTTTCGCCCGAAATGTGATCAGCGGTTCCACAACAATTGGTTGTGGCTGTCGGACAGATATTGCTACCTCTGCTATCTACTATACAGCCTGTTCATAATTAAGTGTGCACTATTGCTATCTCGGTTGCTATTATAGCTACGAAGTTGGTTAAATTAGTAAAATAGTAGCATATTTCGTTCCGATTAAAATGGCGCAAACAAAAAAACAATTGAGCTTCGGGTTTTTGACATATGTCAAAAAATGCATTTTTTTTAAATGGAACGTCCTGTATATTTTGACGTTAATCGATAGCCAATCTTCTTCAGAACAAAAAACTTCTTATACTCTACTATCTTAAAGTTAATAACAATGGAGATATACGCCTGGTCAAAATTAAATACGTTGTAGCTTCCATAATAAGCAAGTTAGCAATACTGCACATTTAATTCTGAACGGGCGTATATCTCCATTGTTATTAACTTTAGGATAGTAGGGTATAAGAAGTTTTTTGTTCAGAAGAAGATTGGCTATCGATTGACGTCAAAATATACAGGGGGCTCCATTTTTTAAAAATGCATTTTTTGACATATGTCAAAAACCCGAAGCTCAATTGTTTTTTTGTTTGCGCCATTTTAATCGGAACGAAATATGCTACTATTTTACTAATTTAACCAACTTTGTAGCTATAATAGCAACCGAGATAGCAATAGTGCACACTTAATTTTGAACAGGCTGTATACTGTAGGTACATTATACGGCAAATAATCGAAAAATCAATAGAATTTCAAACCTAATTGTAATTACCTATGCTTTATAGATTTGGCGAAAGCGTTTGACAGAATTAAACTAAATGATGTCATGAACATACTAGATGAAAAAGAGACACAAGGAACTCTGCTGAAATTAATGGAAAACATAAACCTTAAAAACTTTACAAAAATCAAAGTAAATAATAGTTAACAGAATCAATGCCGATAACAACATGCGTAAGACAAGGTGGTTCTCTAAGTTTAATGCTCTTCAACGTTATAATGCACATAATAAGTGAATAAGAATTATATCAATATCATCTGCTACGCTGATGATGCTTTATTATTGATACCTGAATATGAGGACAACCTGCAAAGAATGCTGCATATTTTCACTCAAACCTGCCAACAACGCAATATGTTAATGTCTATATGGAAAACAAAATGTATGACGATCAGTAAAGAGCCGTTAAGATGCAAGTTGGAATTTAACGTGAATATTATAAAACACGTGATGAATTTCAAATATCTAGGTAGAGAACTGTCTATTTATTTAAATGTGGTGGAATTGGAAATTACTTTTAAAAAACCAAGTTATTGTAATTTTTCAGGAATCACATAAAGTACCATTCACCTTTTTAAAATATTTTCTCCTATGAGAGATTTATATATTTGTCTTTGTTATTGTTTTTTCAACCTTGATCAAACAGTAAGTTTTAGTTGATGATATATGATAAATATTTGTTTACAATTATTCAAGTCCAGAAACTTTTCGCTTTTACCTAAAATAACCATCTATTACTCACAGACTATTTTGCAGTAATTTGTTCTAAAATTCCTAAATTGTATTGCATTTATTAGTTTTCGTATTATATAAAGGGTTCGGCAGAATGACGTATCCATTTTCAAAGTTAATTCATTTCATAATATAATGCGATATAAATTCAAATCAAGTAGCCATGCTTTCGCGATAAATGGAAATTTAAGAAAGTTGCCAAAGTGTTCGCGAGAAATGTCAGTTTAGCTGTGAATATAGAGCATTGGTCAAATATTCAACGCACTTTTGCGGCTGAAGCTTATTTTAAAAGTAACAATTCTGTTGTAACCACCCAACCAGCGTTTATTTCGTCGTTACTTTCATTTAAATCCACGAGATGCAGTTCCTAGTCGAATAACAATTAAAAAGTGGGTACACAAGTTTCGCACTACTGCCTCATGTGCCAAAGAAAAAGCAAAAGGAACAAACTCGTTCTGTACGCATACTTGAAAATGCTGAAAGGGTAAAAACAGCTTCAAGAGTGCCAGCAGCGAGAAGGAGGTCACTTGACTAATGTAATGTTTAAAAATAAAATGCCCGTGTTTCCTGAAGGACCTTTTGTTTGATTTTTGAATAAAAATTTAGCCGTTAACAAAAACAACTCAAATTAAAGTGGATACTTTATTCTGCCTGACCTTGTATGTACTTGCATTTTTGAACAATTACGTATAAACAGATAAATCTAAAATTTTTAAAATGATATTTGACCTGGAAACATATATTTGATTTACTTCTACAAATCCATATTAAAGGACATTTTGTGTAATTTGATTACTACTATCAAGCACTTTTACATTTTTTGAATATACCTAATATTATTTACTGGTGTTACTATAAATCGTCATAAAAAAACTTCAAGTATATCTATATATTTGCAGTTTGTTTTGGATAGATTGATATAACTCAAACTATGAAAATATAGCTATAGTAAAATCACGGAAAAACAGTGCACGTCATCAAATATTTAGTTATTAATTTAAAGTTACTGTTCGCCCACCCATTTCTCTTCCAGATTTGGTACCTTCTCAGCAATAGACCTCTCAATATGCTCAACGTCTTTAAGTTCTTCAATAACATGGTTTGTCGATTCTGACCTTCACCATAGTGACCATTTTCCTATCCTAATAAATTTTGTAAACTTGCAACAAAATATCTCATATTTACCTGAAAAATGGTTGATACATAGAGCGGACTGGGACATATTTAAATCATTATTAACGTCCTTTTGTCAAAACGATCGTTACACTACGGTTGACGAAATTATTGGGTTGATTGGTTCTGTTGCTGATCTATGTATTCCAAAACGCAGCGCTGGTATTCCAAAAAAAAACCCTGTTCCGTGGTGGTGCGACAAGGTAAAAATTGCAGTAAGAGAAAAGAAGAGAGCATTACATAAGTTTAAACGTCAACCTACACAGAAAAACTTAATCACCTTTAAACAAAAAAGAGCTGTATGTCGTAGAGCAATCCTGGCCGCTAAAAAGAACTCATGGCAAAGCTATATATCATCTTTTAATAAAGATACGCCCTCAGCAGAAGTTTGGAGGAGAATTAGGTCCATGAAAGGACATGCCAAATCTACTGCAATTCCATTTCTCTCTATAGACGATAGAATAATATCTAATAAGAGGAACATTGCTAACGTCATAGCACAAAATTTTGCACGCTCATGCAATGAAGATACTGCAGGAAACACTGACACCTTTGACATTGCATTTGACACTTTTGATGTTCTACCGTACAATTGCTCATTTACTATAGAGGAACTAGAATATGCAATAAACTGCTCAAGTACAGGTCTAAAGAGTAGCTTCAGCACTGCGAAAACATTAAGTATTATAGTGCACCCAGAATGTGTAGTTCAAAACGTGACCACCGAACTTCTGTAGATGGCGCCAAGTGGACAAGTCGCCACTGCTACAATGCTTGGAAATTTTGCAAAGTGGAAAATCGCCACCTTTCGCCAAAACCAAATAGCGCATGAAGGTGCTCGGGACCTTAGCAACAACTTTGCCCCCTTTCAAAATTTCGATATCTGTAGCCGTTCGAAAGTTACAGGCGATCCAGACAGACAGACGGACGGACGGACGGACGGACTAAACGTTCGCATAAGTACGCTGAAGCTACTAATAACTAAATCCAAGAGCAATACTCCAGGTCCCGATGAAATTCCAATAGACCTCATTAAACATCTACCTCAGGAAATGAAAAACAAACTTTTGGACTCCCTAAATGTTGTATGGCAAGGCGGCAACTTTCCTGAGCTTTGGCATAAGACAATCGTGATTCCAATCCCTAAAATAAAACACCCAACAGAACCTTTACATTACAGGCCGATAGCACTTACGAGTTGCATCGCCAAGTTACTTGAAAAAATGGTCAATTATAAACTGTGTTGGTTACTAGAACAACGAGGATTACTGCCTCGATATCAGTTTGGTTTAAGGAAAAACCATTCAACTACTGATGCAATAGTGTTCATAGAGAATGCGATTAACAACTGTTTTCTGCACAACCTGCATGCTTCTGCTGTCTTCATTGACATAAAGAACGCATTCAACACTGTTCAACATTGTGATATACTTCGTCAACTTTATGACTGGGGACTGCGAGGTAATCTACCCATGTTCATAGAACAATTTTACTGTATAAATTGTGTTCATTCTGTATATGTTTTCAATCACATAGGTACCTTTTACTAATTTTTGAGCAATGATAGATTCATTCTCTGCTCTGTATCTTCTCTAATAATAATAATAATAATTTCTAAAAAATCGGGCCATCAATGTTAAAGTCGGTGTCACAATATCTGACCCTTGCCCATTAAACACGAAACTCCTCAAGACTCCCCACTAAGTGCCACGCTGTTTTTAGTAGCCACCAACTCAGTGTTATCTGGTATCAGCACATCTTTATGCTATTGTGCGTACGCAGACGACATTGTTCTCTTCAAGATAAGCATTTCAAGCAAGGTTATTGAAAATTCACTACAAATCGGCCTTACAGAGCTTCCTCGAGCATTGAAGACATGTAACCTCTTAATATCAACCACTAAGACTAAATCAATGCATTTTTGTAGAAAAAGATCTACTTGTACCCAAGTTCCTGTATTTACACTGGCGGAACAGCGGATAGAAAATGTCCAAACTTTTAAGTATCTGGGCATAGACAGAAAACTCACCTGGAAAGCGCACATCGACCAACTTGTTTCTTCTGTTAAGAGAACGCTTAATATAATTAAAAGTTTAGCTCACACTGTAACGTTTCGCTTGCGAATCTAATTTCTGAAGATACTTTAAAAGTATTGGGAATTTAATTCACCGCCTTATCAAACGTTTACATCTCAAGACCGCGCGAAGGAGCGATAGCGCGGACCGGTAGCCGATGCGCGAGAAGCCAAGTTTGCGCGCGGGAGTGTTTCCCCCGCTATCTAAGTGGGGAGCACGAGCACCGACCAGGAGCTGCTGAAACGTATAAAAAGGAACGCCCGACAGCTCCTAGATAGATTCAATCCCGAATCCTCTCCTAAATCTCTCCTAATCCACCCGGAGCGATCACTCGTTTGCTTTGGTATGGTCACTGTCTTAGCAAGGGAGAAATCGCCTAAATAAAAGTTCTTGCAGGTTAGGTATGGTCACTGTCTTCCTGCAAGAACGCTCCGATGACCTAGAGATCCTTATCTAACCCGTCCGCCGTCCGAAGATAGAGCGCGCATATCATTTGTGCCCTCGAAGGCCATGTTCTAAACGTATTAATTTTCCTGAATTTTAAAGCACTAAAGAAGCCGTCAACATCCCATCACCACCAATTGAAGATCAAGCGATAAAAGACATACCTGCAGACATCGTCGCTAACACCCTGGTGCCATCTCCGAGGCTCCTCGAAACAACTCTCTGCGCTGCGGCGATCCGGGCGGAGAAGCGTATTTATCCGAACGTCGAAATTCATAGGAGTCCGACCGCGGCACAATTTCGAGCTGCGAAAGCCGCCAAATCGCCCCGCTGCCCCGGTGTAATTCGGCACACCAAACGCGAGCCCGAACAGCTTCTTTTGCCGGCAGGTATCTCTGTAAAGTACCACTAATAGTCCGAATGTTCGCAGCGTTTGTTGTAAACAAACAATTGCGTATCACAGCTGGAGCATTCGACCAACGACCTCTTCGGACTGATAACAAGCCCCTGCGCGGACATCCGGCCCCACGATACCTGTGAGGACATCGACGCGCGCTTCGAAGGTGTATTCGAAGCGCTCGACCTTCTCCCGGATAATTTGGATCGCTCCGCCGCTATCGAACCTAAGCAACCCTCTGTTGACGCAACCACCCCCGGTCCGTAATATACAATGTGTCCTTTTAAGTTTGAGTTTAATGTAAATAGTTAAAAACAGTATATTTTATTTCTATCATTCATCTTGTGTTATTTATTGATCTACACTATATCAGAGCAATCTGAACGTAATCTCCGGCTTAGAGCATACCTGAGGCAATAAGGCCACTTAAAATATTTCTAAACATAGGCGGGCCGTTACATGGCGCCCGAAAAGCAGGGACAGCTCGAATATAAGTAGATCAATAAAAACACTCGCCCGCCGACTCGATTTACTAGAGATTGGCGCCCGAGGCATCCTGGAAATTAATTCCGAGTAATATTAAGGTTGTAACCGACTCGCTATACAAACTCTGTTCCCAGATTTACAATGGTAGATCAGGATCCGAACACGAATGGAGACGGTGCCGTGGTACCCCCTCCGAGAACGAAAGTCAGCTGGATCTACAACCTCAAAGCGGACGTCCTTCGAGAAGTCGTAGCTGGAGCGGGACTTGATACAAGCGGCAACGTACAACAGCTGAGACAAAGGTTGTCACAGCACCTGAAAGGAACCGGGAGCGCAGACCCAGACGACGGAGAAGCGTCCGACGAAACGCAGGGAGATCGGCGAACCGAGGACGACGATGAAGACCAGCAAGAAGAACGATCCGAGGACCCACCGAGACTCAACATTGCCCAAATATGCAATAGCATCCGCAAGTGGGGCCTGAAATTTGATGGCACGTCTGACCCCATTTCCTTCCTGGAAAGAATCGAGGAACTGTCGGCATGCTATCAGTTCCGTGATCAAGAGGTTCTAACCGCCCTGCCCGAGCTTTTCAAAGGGAAAGCGCTGTTGTGGATCCGAAACAACAAACAAAAATGGAAAAGCTGGGCAGATTTTGTAGTGGCCTTCCAGAATCAGTACCTGCCACCACGTTTCCAATTCCGCATGGCCGAAGAGATCCGCAATCGAACTCAAGGCCAGAAAGAATCTGTGGCCGATTTCACCACCGCCCTACAGACGCTGTTGCGAAGAGCCGGAGTCACCCGTGAACAGGAACAACTGGAAAGAATTTACGAGAACCTTCGTCCGGAGTACAAGTTGTACGTACGCAGGAAAGATTTCCGCCGGCTAGACGAGCTTGTGCAGATGGCCGAGGAGTACGAGGCTCTCCAAATGGAACAAACGTCTTTTCAACCCCCTCCGACCGTCAACCAAGCGTATATGGTGGAAACCGCGTATCAGCCGACCAAATCCAGAGTCTCTTTCGCTCCAGGGTTTAAGACGCCCATCGTGTCGTCATTACAAGCCTCCGAGGATAGCCCGCAGGAGCTAACGAAGTCCGAAACCAAGAAGGCGGCAACCGACCCCACCTATAAGCGCTCGGAGAATTGTTGGAGGTGCGGTCAAAGAGGGCATTGGAAAGCGCGATGCCAAAGACAGCCGAAGCTCTTCTGCTCTTGGTGCGGCAAAACCGGAACGCTGACAAGAGACTGCCCATGCGAGAAGGCGGGAAACGCTCCCGGCCGTCGAGAGTTGTGAGGCGTTCTCGACACCCGAAGGCCAGGTCCTCCACACGTCCGAACCAATCCCCCGAGTGGTCCAGGTGGCTAAGGCACGTAAAGCGCTTCTGTAAACGGAAGGCATCCCCTACGTCCCGCGCGGCCACCTTGGACGCCAGGTTGTATATGCCAATAGTGGTCAAGGGAAGAAGATTCAACGCCCTCATCGACACTGGTGCCGCCAAGTCGTATATGGGGAGGAACCTCCAGCGGTTCCTTGGACGGCAAGGCATAGTTAAGAAACAACATAGCCCGACCCGAGTGCAGTTGGCTGACGGCCAAATCATCCCCACTCAAGGACGGTACAACCTCACCGTGTTCATCAATGACACCCCGTACCAGCTGGAAGCCCGTGTGGTGGACACTCTGTCCAGCGACGTCATTCTAGGGCTAGATTTCCTAGCCAAATACCAAGTTGTTATACGCCCCGCCTCCCAGGCTGTAACAATTGGCCAGATGGAAATACCCCTGAAGACGAGCCGCGAACCCGAAACCCTGGCAGGTATCGTGCCACTCACCGCTGCACAATCCAACCGACTCGACGAATTCCTGAAGGAAGAGCTGGGAAAATTTCCGAGCACTAGTAAACCGACTACGCTGGTGGAACATCGCATTGTCCTGAAGGAGGGAACGAGGCCTATTAAACAGAGGTACTACCCGCGGAACCCGGCCATGCAAGCCGTCATAAACGCCGAGGTGGACAAGATGCTAGCGGATGGAATAATTGAGCCGTCCTCCAGCTCGTTCAGCTCTCCAGTGGTACTAGTGAAGAAACCGTCGGGGCAATATCGATTTTGTATCGACTTCCGGAAGGTCAACGAAGTGACCCGCTCCGACGCGTATCCCATCCCTTTCATTGACGGGATTCTTAATAAACTCCGGGGAGCCCAATACATCAGCACGCTAGATTTGAAACACGGATATTGGCAGATCCCACTAGCGACAGAAAGTCGCCCCATATCGGCGTTCACAGTCCCCGGCCGAGGGTTGTTTCAATTCAAGGTCCTTCCCTTCGGCCTTCATTCGTCCGGAGCCACGTTCCAGAGATTCCTGGACACGATCATAGGACCCGAACTCGAACCCCACGCCTTCTGCTACCTGGACGACATCATCGTCGTCAGCAAATCGTTCCCGGACCACCTGAGACATCTCCAAGAGGTTTTCCGAAGGTTGCGCTGCGCCGGCCTCCAGTTGCAGCCCAGTAAGTGCAACTTCTGCCAGTCCGAGTTGAAGTATCTGGGCCACATGGTGAACAAAGAAGGCATCCAAACCGACCCCGAAAAAGTGGAGGCTATCTTGGCAATGGAAGTTCCCCGAACTCCAAAAGCGGTCCGACGATTCCTCGGCATGGCCTCCTGGTATAGGAAATTTATCCCGAATTTCTCCCGAATAGCCGCTCCCCTTAACAAACTCCTTCAGAAGGGTGTTAAATTCCAATGGACGACGGCGCAGCAAGAGGCTCTAGACGGACTAAAGAAGGCACTGACATCGGCCCCGATCCTCGCTTGCCCCGATTTCTCCGTCCCGTTCGTCCTCCAGACGGATGCAAGTACTACCGGTTTGGGGGCCGTTCTCACCCAGGTGTTAGAAGGTCAAGAACGAGTGATCGCGTACGCCAGTCGCTCACTCACAGATGCCGAAACCAGATATTCGGCCACCGAGTTAGAATGCCTGGCGGTACTTTTTGCCATTAAAAAATACAAAGGCTATCTAGAAGGGTACCGATTCCAGGTGATAACCGATCACCGAAGCCTGAAGTGGCTACAAAACCTGCAAAACCCCTCGGCCCGCCTAGCACGATGGGCGCTAGAGCTCCAGCAATACGACTTCGAAGTCGAGTACCGAAGGGGAGCTCTCAATCACGTGGCCGACGCGTTATCAAGGACCCCAGGACAACGCATTAGCGGCCTCTATCCCATGGCCGAGCCAGAACCAGTGGCCCCCTGTCCGTGGATTCGTAAGATGAAGCGCCGGATAAGAAACGATCCTAACGCCTTCGATTCGTGGAAGACGGAGAATGGGAACCTTTACCGAAGCCTTCCAAATGTTAGTGATGACCTGGCCGAAGGCTTCCAGCCGAAATGGAAGCTGTGCGTGCCCAAGCCGCAGCGTCATCGAGTACTCGAAGAATGCCACGACGAACCCACCGCCGGACACCTAGGGATCACAAAGACGACGGCTAGAACGCAAAGGTTATATTACTGGCCCCGGATGCAAAAGGATATCAATAAATACGTGCGCTCGTGCCCCACGTGCCAGCAGTATAAGCATCGGCAGCAACAAACCGCCGGAAAAATGTTCTGGTCAAGGGTGAAGGGTCCATGGGAGGTTATCAGTACGGACCTGATCGGCCCCCTCACCAGATCCGCCAAGGGCAACGCATGGCTACTCGTCTTCCAAGACCGGTTTACGAAATGGATAGAGCTGCATCCGTTGAGATCTGCCTCCGCTAAAGCCGTGACTCAAGCCCTGAAGGACAAGATAATCTACAAGTTTGGAACTCCAAAAATGATAGTCTCGGACAATGGGCCTCAATATATAAGCAAGCTCTTCAAAGCTTTGGCCGCCGAGTACGGCATCTCACACAGGCTGACTCCGCCGTATACGCCCCAAGCCAACCCCGTAGAAAGAGCAAACAAAGTCGTCGGCACCGTGATCGCACAATTAGCGAAAGGACGACAGAACCAATGGGACGCCTGGCTACCGGAAGTAATGTTCGCGTTGAACACCTCAAAACACGAATCCACGGGATTTACGCCGGCCTTGTTAAACCTTGGACGCGAAATCCTGCCGCCGCGGTCTTTACGAGGAGCGACCGACCCCGAGTTCAACCCTGACGAGGAAGCTCCGTCCCCAGAAGTATACCGGGAGCAACTCCGAAAATTAAGCGATATCATGGAAGTGGTACGTCACAACCTTGCCAAAGCGTTCGCAAATCAGAGTCATCATTACAACCTACGAAGGCGCGAATACCGCCCCCAGGTGGGGCACCAGGTATACAAGAGGGACCGAATCCTTTCCGATGCCGCCCAAGGCATCTCGGCGAAGCTGACCGCCAAATACGCTGGACCGTATGTGATTAAGAAGATTATCTCCCCCGTAGTCGTCGAGTTGAGCGACCCCCAGACCGGCAGGGAAGTCGGACGTGCCCATGTCAAAGATATCAAGAAAGCCTTCTAGAAGTTTCCGGCCCAGATGATAGACCGCCCGTAAAAATCGCAAGTAAAAGTTCGATCATTATTTATCATGTCCTCGATTTCCAAAACCGACTCGACACCTGCTGTCCTGGGAGGTTGAAACCGCGACTTCCATTGTCTACCGCACAGGCACGCCAGGAAGGAGTCTAAGTCTAACCAGATCCGTCGGAGAAGAGGTCCACCGGGAAGCGAGTCCTTCCGAAGGATGGGTCATGTGTAACGTTTCGCTTGCGAATCTAATTTCTGAAGATACTTTAAAAGTATTGGGAATTTAATTCACCGCCTTATCAAACGTTTACATCTCAAGACCGCGCGAAGGAGCGATAGCGCGGACCGGTAGCCGATGCGCGAGAAGCCAAGTTTGCGCGCGGGAGTGTTTCCCCCGCTATCTAAGTGGGGAGCACGAGCACCGACCAGGAGCTGCTGAAACGTATAAAAAGGAACGCCCGACAGCTCCTAGATAGATTCAATCCCGAATCCTCTCCTAAATCTCTCCTAATCCACCCGGAGCGATCACTCGTTTGCTTTGGTATGGTCACTGTCTTAGCAAGGGAGAAATCGCCTAAATAAAAGTTCTTGCAGGTTAGGTATGGTCACTGTCTTCCTGCAAGAACGCTCCGATGACCTAGAGATCCTTATCTAACCCGTCCGCCGTCCGAAGATAGAGCGCGCATATCATTTGTGCCCTCGAAGGCCATGTTCTAAACGTATTAATTTTCCTGAATTTTAAAGCACTAAAGAAGCCGTCAACATCCCATCACCACCAATTGAAGATCAAGCGATAAAAGACATACCTGCAGACATCGTCGCTAACACCCTGGTGCCATCTCCGAGGCTCCTCGAAACAACTCTCTGCGCTGCGGCGATCCGGGCGGAGAAGCGTATTTATCCGAACGTCGAAATTCATAGGAGTCCGACCGCGGCACAATTTCGAGCTGCGAAAGCCGCCAAATCGCCCCGCTGCCCCGGTGTAATTCGGCACACCAAACGCGAGCCCGAACAGCTTCTTTTGCCGGCAGGTATCTCTGTAAAGTACCACTAATAGTCCGAATGTTCGCAGCGTTTGTTGTAAACAAACAATTGCGTATCACAGCTGGAGCATTCGACCAACGACCTCTTCGGACTGATAACAAGCCCCTGCGCGGACATCCGGCCCCACGATACCTGTGAGGACATCGACGCGCGCTTCGAAGGTGTATTCGAAGCGCTCGACCTTCTCCCGGATAATTTGGATCGCTCCGCCGCTATCGAACCTAAGCAACCCTCTGTTGACGCAACCACCCCCGGTCCGTAATATACAATGTGTCCTTTTAAGTTTGAGTTTAATGTAAATAGTTAAAAACAGTATATTTTATTTCTATCATTCATCTTGTGTTATTTATTGATCTACACTATATCAGAGCAATCTGAACGTAATCTCCGGCTTAGAGCATACCTGAGGCAATAAGGCCACTTAAAATATTTCTAAACATAGGCGGGCCGTTACAACACCAGCTGGGGATCCGATAGAAATACTCTTTTACTTCTTCACAAGAGCCTTGTGCTTTCCAAAATCGATTACGGGTGCGTGGCGTATGCTTCCGCGAAGCCTAGCAGATTAAAACCATTAGATGTTGTACATAACCGAGGTATTCGGTATGCCATATGGGCTTTTCATACCTGTCCTACTATGAGTCTCTATGCAGATTCTGGTTTGCTACCTTTAAACTTAAGAAGAGAAAAAAATCATCGCTTCTTATTGAATCAGGTTGCATATGTGTGCTGGACATCCTGTTCTATCTCTTTTCAAAGATGCCACGTTTTTTACTCGGTATAGAGAAGAACAGACAAGACACAAGTCCTGTGCATTCCGATCAGATGCAGTAATATGAACGCTTCACCTACCGGAGCATTCTCTACATCTATATGAAACATCAGAGCCAGAGCCACCGTGGTTAATCAACGTACCTGAAATTAGATTGGATTTGCAACGAGTCAATAAAGGAGAAGTAAATTCAGTCGTACCTAAGCAACTATATCTGTCGTTGGCACAAGATTATGGTAATTACCACTTTCTTTTTACCGATGGCTCCAAGTCTGACATAGGTACTAGATACGCGATAGTCTATGGAAATCTAACCATCAAATGTTCTCTCCCTTCCTATACTAACGTGTTCACTAGTGAATCGTTTGCAATACTATCAGCACTACGTTTATGCATGGAAGCTAATCACTCTGCATTTGTCATTTGCACTGACTCTTTATCAGTTTTGGAGGCTTTAAAGAATCGTTTTGCAACAGACCCGATAATTGTAAACATAAGAGCCATATGCCACCAACTGCTAGATTCCAATAAAAAACTCACGTTTATATGGATACCGAGCCATGTGGGAATTATTGGAAATGAAAATGCAGACTCCGCCGCAAAAGATGCTGTAAATGGTGTGAACGTTGTCACTGATGAAACTTGTAATATGAGGGACCTGCAGCTATTAATTAAACAACGAATGCTATCCAAGTTTCAAGACCGGTGGAACGAGTGTAATACATACCTCAAAGCGTTTCTACCTGAATTGGGGAGATTTTCAGATCCCATTGGTTTATCGAGGAAAAGTCAAGTGGTGTTAACCAGAGTTCGAACCGGTCAATGCCTAACCTCCAAGCATTTATTACAAGCCGAAGATAAACCAACATGCAATTAATGCGGCGTGTCACTAACAGTAGATCATATATTGCGAGAATGCAACCAGTACCGAGGGATTCGAATGGCATTCGAGGGAGAAGAATTAAAAAATATAGATAGTGCTGTTCTCATACACTTTCTTCAGCAAGCTAAACTTTTCGCTCTAATTTAGAGCAAGTGCAAGAACTATTTATAGAGGTTAATAGCCAAAGTAGCTGGTACCCCACAAAAAATAAAAAAAAGTTACTGTTTGATGACTCGCCCAGTTTACACACACAATTTACCTATAGTTACAATAAATATGATTGTAAATATACGTAAATCACGGAATCAAACGATGCGCGTCATCAAACAGTAATTTTAAATTAATAACTAAATACTTGATGACGTGCACCGTTTGTTTCCGTGATCTTACTATATGTATGCTTTCATGCTTTGAACGTATTTTGTTAAAAATTATTTATGCCAAAAAAATATGTATCTTCCATTTTCCACTTCCCGAAATTAATTGTACCGTTTAGTTGCTTAGTCATAACTAGGTTAACTTCGCATACGTACCTGTACAATCAAAGAGCGAAATTCCGTAGCTGATACTAAATACAGATAAGGATCATTAGTATAGCAGTCGTCTCATTTATAATAGTAATTGCCGTTTTCAAATTCGTCTACCCATTACCTAGATTTGGTTGCAAAACAAGATTATTGTCGTAAATAGTACTGACTAACAATACTTTAGTTTGTTCAATAAGGAATTTTAAAAAAGATCCATAATACGTAATTATTTATTAAGAAAAATAATGTGAGCGAAAAATATAAGAAGGCTATCTATAAATAGTTAATTATATTAGTCTCCAACATCTAAACTACAATTAATTACAACATATCAGTTGCACAATAACATTTCAGTTAAAATTCTTATTTTGGTTATTTGGAACCAAACACAAGGACGCATTGAGCTAACTTGGTTATAAATAGAAGTTTCGTCGCAAGTCGCAGGTAACAGATTAACAGAGAAAGCACTTACACAAATAATCCGCTTCCGAAATTGCCATGTACAAAACAAAGTGGTGTATCTACAGTTGCCTAAATATTTTCTTTTAAGGCGCTACAGAAAAATTCACCTCGCTTGCTAGAGAAATGTGAGTTCTCCTAAGCCATCTTAAGTTAAGTTTATATAAATCGGTAATAAGGCCGGTAGTGCTCTTCGGTAGCGAGTTGTGGGTTTTAACACAGGAAAACCAAAGGACGCTAGAAGTGTGGTAACGAAGAGTTCTGAAAGGTATATTTGGAAGAGTCAAGGATGGAGGCATATTGAGACAAAGATACAATGCAGAACTGACGGAAATATACAGTGAACTTTTCCAAACATAGTAGATTGAGGTGGTCAGGTTATGTAGTAACGCTAAGCGATGATTAGATGACAAAACGTATGTTCCACCAACAGCAAGCAGGTAAGAACATGAGAGGAAAACCCACGAGAACGGGATGGGGAGACGTTCAGGAGGACTTGGGAGCATTGGACGTGAGGGACTGGAAAGTATGTGCTAAAAACAGAAAAAAGTGGAAGGAAACAATTCAATCCATATGCCTTCAGACCTGAAGTGCTGGACATACATACATACATACTCATAGTCGTACTAACTTTACCCCTTAGACTGGTTTTACAGCGAAACCACACTTCCTACATGTAAGGTTAATAAATCATAAAGGTACCGCCAACTGTACAAACATATATCTTTCGTCTCTTTTAATTTGGGGTAAAGCTATCAATTGTCTCACTTTCACTTTCACTTTCTTACAATGTTCTGTCCTTTTTAATTTGGAGGAACAAAATCTTGCAATGGAATGGCGGTAGGTACCTTTATGTATTTAGTAACCTTACCTACATGGGTATTAGTGCGCCATCTATTGATCTCCATCGCAAAAAGCCAAGAAATGATTCTAATAGACTTCCAATTCTTAATGTAAACATTAAGTATTAGATCAAAAATTGAGATGTTTGAGGTGAGTAGGTTTGGGGAGCCCTGGGGCCGAAAACATAACCCCACTTTTTGTTACGCATAACCCATATATGTATTATACATATTGCAATGGCTTATGAGATAGTGTTGTGATATGATTGATAAATAAATTCAATCAAAAGTCCACCACACAAATTATTTTTAATTTTGAAAAAAATCAAACTTCGACTGATTAATTTCTGGGTTTGCCGATTTATAATATTCGCTATAGTAGTTTGCCCTATATTGATAATGCATCCATCTGTTAATCATAAATTGCTAGCTCAGATAAAGTACACATAAACTCAAAATCTCAGGTCTTGGGTTCCTAATTTCAATCGAATTTTAAAAACTGGCTCTGACACCACTGCAAAAGTGATTTGAAATTCAATTCGAACCGTACTGCGCCGGTGCAGATAAACTGACAGATAAACTGACCCACATAATTCAACTTACGCTGTCCGCCTGCGTTTTGAAATTAATTGTTAAAAGGTTTTAATGAGCAATTTGATCAGGTAAGTTTTTAATTTCGCGCCTTCAATCGGCGTCTCTAAGCTCTTTTGTTTTCCAGGCTAAAACCGCGATTAACTTGTTCCAAAAGGACGCTTCCATGCATTTGTTATTCTTAACCTCAACATTTGGACTTAAAATAGAAATTCTGAAGACGTAGCTGCGCATGGACAGGAACAATCGCTGGATTTCGGTTCCGCAGCTCGTGTTTTAGGTAAGGTATCACTTTCCCTGCTGTTTGCGCCGATTAATTTTGGCAAATGCATTAACCTTACTTTATTTCGGATGCTGCCTCGCAGACCTCTTCTATGGTGCCTGCGCTGTTTGTTGAGCCCACTGGATGCTGAGACGGATGTGCGAAGTCTTATAGACCTCGGCCGGACCTACTGGTACCCTATATCAGCCTCTGGAAAGCCGCAGAACACTTGCTCGGGATGCTCGGACGACTGCCGTTGGAATCAGAGGAGGTGGCCGACGAAAATTAATTTTATATCGTAGAAATCGCCACCTTTACTCTCACTGATGCAGCACAAATTTCTCTACACACTGGTGATATTTTAAACTCAATATTTTTATGTTTACTATGAGAAAACTTAATAAATTAGTAGAGCAAAAACTGGTATGTCAAGAATAATTTTTATTTCAATTGTTTGTCACCAAGCTTCTTATAAACAATAAAGCATCTAAATTCGAATTGACAGGATATAAACTGGGTACAAATTAACAACTTCCAACAATAAATTCAAATTTTACAATACATTTTGTGAAATTTCTAACAACTAAAATAAATGTTTTTCAAATTCTTACGTCTCTTAGCACCACTCACTTCGTTTTATTATAATTGCCTTGTCGCGCACGTCACTCTATTGATTAACTACTTCCACTAACTTTGTTCATTTCCTGTTAATGTGTGATTTTCTTCATTAATTAAATAATATGTCCTTTTCCCCAACTTTTATATTAATCTTGGTTGCATGTTCTATTTCAGAATTTTCTTCTGGATTGTGCTCTATTGCACCATGATCCATTCATTTATCCTCTTCTCTTACCTTATTTTGAAAAGCTCATAACACACGTCTTTATGTAATTATTATTTTAATAGCTAACGCTTCATTTTAAGCTGTGCATATTTTGAACTATTGTGCCAGTTTTAACAAATTTAGGTTCGGTTTCTACATTGCTCAAAACTTTTATATTATGTTTAAAATAATTTTTACTGACTCCAATACATGAAAATTGAGCTTCAATATTTTTCTATTAATTCAATTACTTTCAATAGTCCAGTCAGTAGGGCTTTTTGCCTTACAAAAAATGGAGTATGAACGGTTTTTATATATGTTGTTCAGGTCGGGATCCTGATGAAAAATCCAAGTTTTCGACCTTGGAGGGGCGCCGCGCGAGCAGCCATCTTGGATTAAAGGTGCTAAAAACTTGATTTTTCCAGATGACTGCGCAACGGTTAATCCTACGCCAAGAAAGTCTAATTCAAAGTTAAAGAAGACAAGATTCTTGACATTTTTTGTATATAACTATTTTTTGTAAGTCTAATATGAAAGGAATTACAGCGGTGGAAAGATGAACATTTCTCTAAAAAAATAGTGTCATTTCTCATTTTTAAAATTTCTCTTGTATTATTTCTGGCTATTCGTTATGTAGTTACCTATAATAATTTGATAAACGTATAGTAAACTCATTTCCACACCACCATGAGGTAGAGTTAATGGCCCTTTTTTATTGTGGTATCTCCAGTAAGCCTAATCCACAGATGCTCCAGTTTAGTGATGTTTCATGTTCGCGATTTTATTATTTAGTTTTTTTTTATTTTTGAAGGCCCCGGTCGGTAGATGTTGACGTCTCCATAAGATTCTTTACTCTCAATGTTATCTTCGAAGTCATTGCTCCTGAGACTTGGGACTTCCATTGATGAAATGTCCTCATTTTCGTCCCCACTCTCGGTGTGAACTTCTAGTGCATTTTCGCATGATTGGCCATTACAGAATCTACACAGAATAGAGCACTTCATCCCACTTTTCCTGCAGCCACATGCTTCGCCGCATCCTTTTTTTGCAATGGCATGAAATTAATTTTAATAAAGTCTCGGGTGATGGATTCTCTGTCATTGTTACTGGAGTGAGCCCATTCGTGCCAACTTTCCAGCCCTAGTCTTGTGCATTTTTTTCAATTCCGTACCACTGTTGGACCTGGTGATACGTCCTAAATGCGTGATACCGTGCAGCGTCCTTCGTTGGTGGCAAAGAAGCAAAATTAAATGTGTTTCTTGCACTTGATTTTGTTGGTAACGGACTTCTTCCAAGGTATTTTCTTCCATGTAGCCACCAAAGCAACGAGAAAGCGTGCTTCAGCATCTGCGATATCATCTGATTTAGCATCGTGATGTTTGAATATGCCTATAATGTCCTTGAGTCTTGTGCTTTTCTGGACAAACGAAAACAAACTTTTTCCTTGGTTGTAGACGGACGACGTTGTGTCGCAGCCACTAAACGCATGAAGAAACAAAATGTTCTTAGCTGCTTTTTCATATTTGAAACTATTTGCAGCATACACTCTTTCGACAATTTTGCCTCTCATAGGTTTGCGAAGGTAGATGTTGCTAATACCGTCAGCAGAACTAGAAGATCGACGTCTTCTGCAATGGCGAAAACAGCATCAAATTTTGAGCACAAAGAAATCGTCGTGTTGACAATCAACACATCACCATCTTCTTCAGCCTGCTTAACTGTAATACAGTAATGTCCGTATGTTTTTACAGCATCGAAATCAGACGGACTTTATTCTTTTCGTTTGCTAGAAATCGTTCTTAGGAAACTAGAACCGGCGTTGTTTCATCCAAAATAACATCCGCAGATATCTGCTTTTTCGATCGGAGAAGCCTTTCTGCAGTCTTGGTATTTTTTTGTCGCCATCAAACGGATATCCATCAAAAACAACGACTGCATGTGCGAGAATATAAGTGACTTTATAGTTGCGTTTATATATGCTTAATTAATTTATATGTACCTGCCATATGTTATAGGCCCCGTCGTCACTTGTTCTACATACCTTTTTCTAGAACGGACATGCGCATAAACTCATCATTAGTTAAAATGTTATATATTGCTAATAAAGTTGTTTCTACGTGCGACATAGACATGTTTGGCTCATCGATATGCATTATCCGAAATAAAATCATGCTTTTAGGATAGTAATACAAGTGTTGATCCTGACAGATTGGTTGCTCAGAAGTAATAATTTTTTTTTGCTTAGTTTTTAGTGAATTTTGTTTTGATTTCCGTAGTTTCTGTAACATTGTAATTGGGTCTTTACCCGTTTTGTTACTTATTAATAAATAAATAAATATTAAGAATTATTCCATAGCTATACTAGATGAAAATAATTTTTGATCATACTTTGTATTTCTCTATAGAACGTTATTCTGAAAACATTACAAACAATATAGTGTAAGTTGTTCTTAGAAAATGTATCAACAAAAATAAAGTTTAACGATATTTTGGTGAAATGTTCAACTTTCAGCTGCTGTAACTCGTTACATATTACACTTATACAGTAAAATTATGCTGGATCCCAGGTCACCAAGGTATTGAAGGAAACGAGAAGGCGGACAAGCTCGCAAAAGAAGCAGCCCGTAATGCAATGACCGGTCCAGAACCTGGTCTAAGCATTCAGAAAAACCAAGCCCGCTCAGCCATTAATGAATGGGTCAATACCGCACACCAACTAAGGTGGAGAAACTACAATCAAGCAACACACTGCAAAAGATTGCTAAAAACTCCGAATCCACAAACCACCACGACCCTGTTGAGACTGAACCGAACTCGAATCAAGCAAGTAGTCAGTCTACTAACAGGCACTGGAGCATTCAGAGAATTTATGCACAGGATCAATATCTATAGAGATGAACCTGTTTGCAGACTATGCCAAGAGGATGATGAAACAGCCTATCATATCCTCTTTGAATGCCCAGCATTAGAGCGTAAAAGACACCAACTCGATTGGAGCCTTAACTCTATTGACAACCGCAAGCTAGTAGGGGACATTGCAAGTCTAGTAAAAGATACAGATGTCGGCCTGCTAACTTGAAAACTCCCGACAGTACAAAAAGCCCAAAGGGCTGACGTGCGCATGCCAGCAAAAGGCAGTCGTGGAATCTAATCTAATCTAAAATCTAATCTACATATTACACTTACAACAAAAATTAATATACAAAAAATGTCAAGAATCTTGTCTCCTTTAACTTTATATTGAACTTTTTTGACGTTCGATCAACCGTTGCGGAGCTATTTGGATAACACCAGGTTTTAGCACCTTTAATCCAAGATGGCTGCTCGCGTGGTGCCCCTCCAAGGTCGAAAACTTGGATTTTTCATCAGGATCCCGACCTGAACAACATATATAAAAACCGTTCATACTCCATTTTTTGTAAGGCAAAGGCCTTTTTTTGTCCCTACAGACTGGACTACAATGTTAATGGCCAAGTTTCGCCATTGTGGTTATGATTTGATAAATTATACGGTATTTCTCAGTTGTATGCATTACCTCAACTCTGTGCTTTAGTGACATTATTTTTAATTTCTTTGCATTGCTACCAGAGCTGAGTAGAGGGCTAAATACCACTGCATATTTCCCCCGAATTTTTGATGATTGAAATCACTACGCATGAGCTTTTTATTATACCATTTGTCACAAATTCTCATTGACTGAATCAAATCTTTCTTTTAATCAGCCCAGTTTGACTCTTTTAGCTAATTCAAATTTTACTCCTAATATCTATTAACTGTTTTAATCTAACTCCTATTCTAACTAATTTATACCCTAACTAAACTAACCTATAGAGAGTGGCTCAACATTTGAATACCCTAATCTCACCTATTCTATGCTATCTCTGTATAGGCACATCGCTGAGATATGGAAACGTCCCCTGATTCTGCCATCAATTTCGTTTATTAGTTCGTAAGTGTTTTCATTACTTAACACCTTGTATACTCGGTACGGTCCTTCATAAGCGTTCAGGAATTTTGCACTTATTTTCTCTTGCCTATCTGCTACTCTAAGTTTCTTGATTATTACCAAGTCTCCGATTCTAAATTTCATGCGTTTCTTTATCTTTCTATTTTGCTTCTGTTCGTAGCGATCTTGTAAACTTCTGACCCGTTGCCTAACTTTCTCCATTAGCTCCATTACTTCTGTCGCCTCTTCTTCCTGCCTCCATGGTCTGGCTGGTACCACGCCTTTGCATAATGTCACTGGGCTTATCTCGGTCGTTATGTTAGGTACATTGTTAATAAAATCCTCTACCTTCGACAAATATTGCACCCACCTATTATGATGTTCGCGAGTCAGAATCCTCAAGTACTTGATTGTTTCTTTTATGTACCGCTCTGCTACATTAGATTGCGGGGTGTCGTGTGCTACAGAAGTATAGTTTGATTCCTTTCTGTTCTAAGTTGTTGATCATCCTTGCATTCCTAAAATAACTTGCGTTGTCGGCCAAGATTTTCTTTGGAGTCCCTACTTCTTGAAACTTTTCGATGGATTTTATCACCTGTTCTGTGTTGCTGTGTCTTGCTGGGTACAGTTTAATATATTTCGAGAACACATCCACCATGATTAGAATGTGTCGGTACCCATATTGTCCCGGTACCAAGTTTCCCAGATAATCGATCGCAACTATCTCTAATGGTTCGTTTTTGATCGCTCTATTACATCTTCGTCTAACATCTTCTGCAACTCATGCTTTACTTTTTCTCGCTGAGCAAATGGCATTTGGTATGATCTTGATTTAAATCCAGTCGTTTCGTCAACAATAAGTTTGTGGCAATATTTAGTTGCTTGTCCTGTCTTTTGATTTAAAATTTCCTTATTCCTTTCGATAATTTTCATAATTCTGCCTTTATATTGTATGTATTCAATCCCTATCTGTTCATCATCCAGCATTCCTTCTATTATCGCACAATTATTTATAATTATTTCGTCTCCGGCACTCTGGCTTCGGCAACAAATCATATCGTCTCCCGCTCTATTGGCTGGGCAACAATTTTCACGCACTTGGTCCCCGTACTTGGATCCAGACCAATGCCTTCTAATATCATCTATTTGGATGCACTTCCGCATTCCATCAATTTTAATTCCAACTTGCTGAATAATATCGACTCCTATCACAAATTGTACATTTAGGGCAGACACTATGTAAAATCGCACATCATATTCTTTCTTCTTTATGCTGATCTTAATTGCCAATACTCTACTTGTAGTTGATATCTTCTTCCTTGTTGCTGACAGTAACTCGATTTTGTTGACTTTAATTATGTTACTTTGTAAAACATTTAAGTGCCTATTTAGGACTTCCTCTTGTACTAGAGAAACCATTGCACCGGTATCAATCAGGGCCTCGTATTCTTGATCTAAAAATTGTAGTTTGATAAATGGTAAACATGAGCTTGACATTTTCTCTTCCTTTTCTTCCAATAAAAATTCCTCCGCTTTCTCGTATGTGATGGCGAAGTTGGCAACGTCCTTAAATCTACTATTTACACTACTATTCACACATAATTCTAAAATTGAGGTTTTTTTATCTATCGAGGGCTCCCCATGCACCTATGCAATCACAATCCGGTTCATGTTCTCTTCTTCTGGTCTTATTTGTGTAAATATCGTGTTAAAAAATTGTCTATCCTGTGGTTTACTCGTCTCCTGTTCCTGGCATCTCTTCTTCTTTCTCTCATCTATCAGATCATTATAACTTCTTTGATTACTATTTTCCCCCCTATTGTAATTGACTCTATTTTGATTCCAGTTTGTGTTACTATTGTAATTCCTTCTTTGGTACTGATTGTAGTTATAGCGATCCTGTTGTCGATTATTGTTTTGGTTGTAATAATTGTTAAAGTTTCTGTTAGGCCGAAAGTTGTCATTATTAAAATTGTCTCCCCATTTTCTTTTGCTTGACGTTTGATACGTGTTGCTACTAAAATTTTGATAATTACTTCTAGGACTTGCTTCTTTCTCATTGTGGACAGCCAGGTCATAATTTCTCACTATCTCAAAGAAATCCCTCAGCGTCTTCACATTCTGGACCGTTACAGCTCTCGTAATCTCGGCCTCCAAATTCCTGGATAGATGTTGTATTATCTCCTCCTCCGTTAATCGTGGGATCAGGTGCTGGGCCTTGTTGTACCGATGCATTATATAGATTTCTCTGGAACCACCTCTTTCTATGTACTGCCCAGATGTTAGCTCAGTTCTCACTTGTGCCTGGTGTGAGTTGCTCCAGTATTGTTCTTTAAATAATTCTTTAAACTCATTGTAAGTTGTGTATTTCGACTTTATTATGCTGTGCCATATTTCGGCGTTGTTTCATGGCCATGTTTATAATTTGGAGCTTCCTACATTCCGTTGGTACGGTTCTCATTAGGTCATCTAGCTTAGCTAGGACGATCATGGGCAGTTTGCCGTTCCTCCCTTCGCACTTTGGTATCATCTCATTACTTAAATTTTGGGTCGTGCTACTTGTCGGGAGCTCTTGTACCTACTCGAGCCTCTTATGTACTCCTTGGATTTCCCTCGTAATTCTATTGTCGACTAGGGCAATGTGGTGTGTGTTTCGGCTCTGCCTCTCTTGTAATTTTACCCACTGTTCGTCCGTTTTCGTTGCGAGACTGACTAATCCGACCTCGAACATTTCTTTTTGTTGTGCCAGTGCTCCTAAGTCTTATTTTCTACGCCCTTAATCTTGTCCTCAAATTCCTCTCCTTTCTGTCCGATCTTTTCTTCTACTAACTGTGTCACTCCTTGTTGTAATTCCTGTCTGATTTCGTTTCGGGTTGTTTCTTTAAAGGTTTCCATTTTTTCTTGTAACCCATCAATTTTGTCTTGCAACTCTTGCTTGTTATCTTGTTACTTTTTAACTAGTTCTTGCTTTAAACCCTCAATCATCAAATTGGTGTGGTTATACCCCCTCGTTTCTCTCTCTTCTGCATTTTGCGTCAATTCTTGTTTTAATTCCCGCAGATTCTTCTCGACATCTTGTTTTAATCCCTGCGCATTCTTCTCAATAGCTTCCCGTAACTTTCTGTCCCGTTCTTCTGCTTCCTTTTTGCTTTCTTGTTGCATTTGCATTATTGCTTCCATCATTGCGTTTAATTCGATTGTTTGCTTTGGGGCTTGTGGCTGTTGTTCCTCAGCCTGATCTCCTTGATGTTCTTCCTCTGTCGCAGGCTGTCCTAGTACTTCACTTACTTCTTCTGCCTGGTGCTCTTCCTCCTTTCCTTCTTCTATTTTCTTCATTCTTCTGGTACGCTTTGAAACAATAAAGAAGTCAACCTGCGATCGATTACTAATAATCATCTATGGTAGTATAATCGCAGATCAACCCCCTTATCATTTATACACTACGGTAGCTCGGAAATGTTCTTACTCACCGCAATGACCTAGCTAGCTTCAAATCAGCTGAACTGCTGCAAGCTCTTTTAATAATAATAATAAAAAACACCAGATATCACAGATTTCGAGAAATAAATAAAATTATAGCAACAATTAGGTTTATTTGGTTAATAAATAATAGTTACTTGCAACATCGTAATTAGGTCTCTAAATTGTTTATCACAAAGTTTAAATACAGTATATAATACAGTATATTATTAATACTGAAAATGCAGCACGCACAAAAAATATGTGAACCTCTTTTGGGCTCTTGGATTGAATATGATTGCAATTCAATGAAGGAGTAAGCATACCACTGTCATATGTTTTAACCGTTATCTCGGTAATGATAGTAAAATGGCGTGAGGGCACTTTTTACAAAATTCTTAATACGTATTCAATTAGCAAAAATTTAAATTTGTGAATTGTAAATTTGAGAACAATTAATACATTATGTTTTAAATTTGTAAAGCATAGATTTATGAACCATTAATACATTACGTTTTAAATTTGTAAATTGTAAATCTGAAGCGTCGTTACAATCGATTCAGCCAACAATTCATAGGCGGACGTAGTTGTCAACAAACGTTGAAACAAGACTAACCTGGGTGGTGATAAAAAACGTTGCCGGCAGGCACTGAATTAGTCTTGCTTTATTTTAGAGATCCAGCCATCAGCAGCAGCGACCTCGTGGCCAAAGTTGATAAGGAGACAGACGCTCCGTGTTACAAACGGAAAGCCCAAAATGGCATTCCAGAAAGGAGTTGCGGGTCCAAATTATTAATTATGATGCCGCTTAGAACATCTAACGTGGCGTCAATCCAAATAAGAAGTCGCTTAAAAACGGCGTTCAAAAGCGATACTTAAAAGTGGTAACTAAAAGCTGATAAGAAAGGAAAATTACTAAACTTGAATATCAAACCAAGGAGCGTAAACATACCTGATTTCAGTCATCAGCCCACAAACAAAATTAAATAATTATCGAGGTGCAATATAGCACACGAGATGCCTTCTCGGAACGAGTTGCTCCAACCAAAGCGAAAGTTAAAAATGAGATCGCGGACGGAAAATGACCGCGGCGGCTGGCGCAAAGAGATAACAAGTGAATTTCGGAAAAACCAAAACCAACACTTTTGCGCTAACAAGATTTGATATCGATTGAAATACAGCGAATTATAATTCAAGTGGGAATATACAGGCTGGCCCGGAAGTGACTAAATGGCGAAACAAATAGCAGGAGCTAAATATTTGTTTCAGCTTATCCATCCTTTTCAATATGTTATTTACTTGTCAGGCAAAAACCAAGTGCTCGCACTTCCCAATCAAGCTACCCACACAAATAATCACTCAAAATAGCAATTTGAAAATTTTCAAATATCCTGTGGATAACATTCAACTAACTACGTACTTTTTCCCTAGCTGTAATCGTTAATAGGTGTTCTTTACAATTTACAAACGCCCTACGTTTGTGGCGATCATTTATTTACTAAACCACACGTTCGGATGCCTGAATATTGGAGTGGTTTCCGACTACTATTCGTTTCTATTAATTGCTACATCTATTTTTGCCTCACGTTGGCAGCGTCATTTATTTATGCAATGGCTTATGAGATATTGTTGTGATATGATTGATAAATAAATTCAATCAAAAGTCCACCACACAAATTATTTTTAATTTGGAAAAAAATCAAACTTCGACTGGGTTCGCCGATTTATAATATTCGCTATAGTAGTTTGCCCTATATTGATAATGCATCCATCTGTTAATCATAAATTGCTAGCTCAGATAAAGTACACATGAAACTCCAAATCTCAGGTCTTGGGTTCCTAATTTCAATCGAATTTTAAAAACTGGCTCTGACGCCACTGCAAAAGTGATTTGAAATTCAATTCGAACCGTACTGCGCCGGTGCAGATAAACTGACAGATAAACTGACCCACATAATTCAACTTACGCTGTCCGCCTGCGTTTTGAAATTAATTGTTAAAAAGTTTTAATGTGCAATTTGATCAGATAAGTTTTTAATTTCGCGCCTTCAATCGGCGTCTCTAAGCTCTTTTGTTTTCCAGGCTAAAACAGCGATTAACTTGTTCTAAAATGCCGCTTCCATGCATTTGTTATTCTTAACCTCAACATTTGGACTTAAAATGGAAATCTTGAAGACGTAGCTGCGCATGGACAGGAACAATCACTGGATTTCGGTTCCGCAGCTCGTGTTTTAGGTAAGGTATCACTTTCCCTGCTTTTTGCGCCGGTTAATTTTGGCAAATGCACTAACCTTACTTTCTTTCGGATGCTGCCTCGGAGACCTCTTCTATGGTGCCTGCGCTGTTTGTTGAGCCCACTGGATGCTGAGACGGATGTGCGAAGTCTTGTAGACCTCGGCCGGACCTGCTGGTACCCTATATCAGCCCCTGGAAAGCCGCAGAACACTTGCTCGCGATGCTGGGACGACTGCCGTTGGAATCGGAGGAGGTGGCCGACGAAAATTAATTTTATATCGTAGAAATCGCCACCTTTACTCTCACTGATGCAGCACAAATTTCTCTACACACTGGTGATATTTTAAACTCAATATTTTTATGTTTACTATGAGAAAACTTAATAAATTAGTAGAGCAAAAACTGGTATGTCAAGAATAATTTTTATTTCAATTGTTTGTCACCAAGCTTCTTATAAACAATAAAGCATCTAAATTCGAATTGACAGGATATAAACTGGGTACAAATTAACAACTTCCAACAATAAATTCAAATTTTACAATACATTTTGTGAAATTTCTAACAACTAAAATAAATGTTTTTCAAATTCTTACGTCTCTTAGCGCCACTCACTTCGTTTTATTATAATTGTCTTGTCGCGCACGTCACTCTATTGATTAACTATTTATACTAACTTTGTTAATTTCCTGTTAATGTGTGATTTTCTTCATTAATTAAATAATGTGTCCTTTTCCCCAAATTTTATATTAATCTTGGTTGCATGTTCTATTTCAGAATTTTCTTCTGGATTGTGCTCTATTGCACCATGATCCATTCATTTATCCTCTTCTCTTACCTTATTTTGAAAAGCTCATAACACACGTCTTTATGTAATTATTATTTTAATAGCTAACGCTTCATTTTAAGCTGTGCATATTTTGAACTATTGTGCCATTTTTAACAAATTTAGGTTCGGTTTCTACATTGCCCAAACCTTTTATATTGTTTCAAATAATTTTTACTGACTCCAATACATGAAAATTGAGCTTCAATATTTTTCTTTAATTCAATTACTTTCAATGTTAATGGCCAAGTTTTGGCCATTGTGGTTATGATTTGATAAATTATACGGAATTTCTCAGTTGTATGCATTACCTCAACTCTGTGCTTTAGTGACATTATTTTTAATTTATTTGCGTTGCTACCAGAGCTGAGTAGAGGGCTAAATACCACTGCAATATATTGGTAGTAGGGCCTCGGAACGCCCGAAAACATTACGGCGCCGATGTAGTTGCACTTAGAGTATAACGGGTGTCGTGCGCATGCGTGAGAATTCGAACTCCGCCTTTAGAAGCGAATTTTAAACTTGACCATTTCTCCATTGGGCGGACGACGCCGCCGCGCTTGCGCACAGCTCACCATTATACATTGAAGAGTTAGTTGTCTGTCTCACTTGACTGTGACAGCCCCACGCATAGTCGCTAGCAATATAGTAAGTATTACGTATATGGCATAACCCTGCGCTTGTAACCTAACTTTTTGTGAGCGGGGATTTTCCCCAGTGTGAAGGGGTTCTTGAGCTCCGCCCCTCTCCAAAGGCTCCTCTCGTGTGTGTCACTCCTCTCCCAGGGGTCCTCGGTACTCCACCCCTCTCCAAGGGGGCTCCGCCCCTAGGGATAGCTGAGCGTGAAAAATGTTGATAGGTATGGGAACCTTGTTTTCCATATTTTGGAAAAAATATTCAAAATTAAAAGTTTTAGCCCGAAAATTCATCGTGAGAATATTGTAAAAATTTCAAAATTAGACATTTAGCCTCAAAATTCATTGTGAGAATCTTGTTTTTCCATATTTTTGAAAAAAACTTTGGGATCACTTGAGCCGGGGAAAATTTTGATAAGCGTAGGAATTCTGTTTTTCCATATTTTTGGAAAAAAAATTCAAAATTAGACCTTTAGCCCCAAAATTCATAGTAGGAGCCGGAGGTGAAACCGCAAAGATGTCATCTTTATTATCTTATCATTCGCCCAAGCAACCGCAAACCGGACGTCCCTCTTCAGCCAAGAACGGGGAAACTGTAGGATGGGTGAGAGAAAGGAGGGGTGGAGAATGGAAGAAAGGTTAGGAAAGGAAAGGCGATGAGCCGTCCGAGGCAGCTGCATTTATCCTACAGCCGACATGTCACATGACCTTAGGGGGCAGGGCCAAAGTGTAGCTGTGAAAATATGCCATTTTGGAAAATCGACAATAAAATATTTGGGCCATATTGTGGGCCCTAACGGAAGCCGCCTCTCCCACTAGCCGCAAGCGATTACGGCGGTTCTTGGACATTTGTAATTGACTTCGCGAATACATTCCTCGATTCGCCGATGTCGGGGTTTCCCTCACCTCACCTGCTTAGCACCAGCAGATTAAAGGCATTTTTGGACCCTTGAAGTTACCTCGACCAGATATTTCTTGCTCCTTTGTGTTGCCAGCAAGTTTGGAGTCGCAGCAGTACTCTACCACGAACATTCCGACGAAGGTCAAGATGTCATTTCCTACGCCAGCACACGTTTTCTGCCCGCAGAGCAACGTTATCACTCTAATGCACAAGAGTGCCTAGCTGCCGTTTGGGCCATAAAAAAATATCGTCCTTACTTGGAAGGCAGGCAGTACATTCTCCGAACCGATAAGCGCGCCCTCGCCTGGCTGAATACATTAAAAGACCAGCTAGCCAAACTCACTCGTTAGGCTTTCCTGCTGCAAGATTTTAATATTACGATCGAGCATTGCCCTGGGAAAGACAACGAATTACCGAATGCGCTGTCTTGACAACTGACTGGACAGCCGGGTGAATCAATGTGGAATAATCCTACGATCCTATTCCTGCCAATAGAAAATCAAACCGACCACAGCAGCAACTTAACCCAAGGGTGCACAAAGGCCAGCGGATCTGTAATAGAAAAAGCCACCTGGTTTCAGGACCTTGCTAAAGAGGCTCATACAATTCGTAACCACTCATCCTCTTGCAAGGATTCGCAAGAGCATCTACGGATAGCCAACAAATCAGCCATCGCTGAACCACCAAACCGACTTTTGATAAATCAGTTGGGCAGAATCGAGGACAATTTATGGGGGACCATAGCGCGAGATCAGAGGCCAGATGATCACTGTCAAGACCTAGTCAACGCATGGCATCAAAGCTACTTCTCAGAAAACGTGACTCCAGAACTCTTAGCAGTCCACGAGAACTACCGAGTAGTTTACCGCCACGCTAACCAGAGTCCTAGACTGTTTGTTCTGGAGAAAAGTCAATCGTAAATCATTTACTAATACCAAGATCAAAATCTGACCAGACACCCAGGCATAGGTAGCTTGACGACCAGGTTCATCCTTAGATTAAACCTTTAAAATTGTATTTATTAAAAGTTACGGTTTGATTGAAGTAGGTAGAACGTCCTGAAATTTTGTAAAGGGCCATCATTTTTCGTTCTTCACAACTTTTCTTAGTAAAATTTTGCCGTATTATAAACAAAAAGGGTAGTTTACCTGAAAAGAAAATACAATTTATTTTGATGTTTTATCAAACTTTTTCCACTGTCTAGGATGTATATCACACGTTTCGGGAGCGCTGGTGGCCCAGTGGTAAGAGTGGCAGACTAGTAATCATAGCGATCAGCGGTCCCGGGTTGAAACCCCGGGGAGGCATGAATTTACGCTACAATATCAGTCCTCAGGACTAACCAGGAACACCTGAAGACGGGAGTAGATCAAAACTCCGGAAACATTGTGTGATATACACCCTAGACAGTGGAAAAGTCCGATAAAACATATCATAATAGACCACTGCCAAAAAATTACATTCAGAGAACAACAATTTATTTTGTTTAATCTAAAAATACCAGTTTAATCTAAGGACGTAGATCTTCCTGAACTTTTGTATACGGTCATAATTTATCATTCTGAACAACTTTCCTTGGTAAAATTTTGCTGTATCATGAACAGAAAGGGTAGTTTACCTGAAAAGAAAATAGTTTTTGTTTCACTGTCAAGGCCAATTTGTTTTTTCAAAAACTGAAAATATTCTTAAAATTTTCTTCAGATCAAGCAGGACCTAATCCCACAATTTTAAAATAAAATTCAAAATTTTTTTAGTCCATCTCACCTCTTGTAACATCAATCCTGGGCACACTGTATATGTGTAATATAGCGTGAGTACTAAAATGTGGGGAAATAGCGAGAAATTTTTAATTAAATCCTAGTAATTTATTGCTTTTATTAGTTCGGAATATAAAAAACCAATACAAATTTGTCTCCAGCCTCCTTCGATTTCCGCTATTGTGCTTCTAGGTCTGAGCTAGTACGAGGCGTGTTAACGTCATCTGGAAGTAGGCAGGAATTTTGGGCATACAAACATATATTCAATTTTATGTATAGTATAGATTATTTATTTATTTAGAGTATGGTATGCACTATTGCCTTTGTAGAAAACTGGTACAGCCAAATTTGAATAAATTTAATTGAGCTGTAATAAAAATTAAACACCATATAAAACTATGATATGCTTTTCGGACCACTGCCAAAAAATGACATTCAGAGAACAACCATATAAAACTGTCAAGTTAAAATGGCATCTTTAAACAAAACTCCAAAAACCATCATTTGAACCAGATCGAGATGAGGTAAACATAATGGCAATTGCGAGTGAGCTCATTGCTAACAAGAAAAACTAGCGATACTGGAACAATTAGAAGAAAACCAGGCACAATTATGCAACTAAAATTTTCAAAAATTATGGTTAGGTACTTAAGGCCTTAGTTTTCTATGAAAGCAATGATACATATAGTCCGGTCGGCAGGTACATAATGAGGGGGGTTAGCTGGACACAATTCCCAAGTTAATGAAATTTTGGGATATTGTTTGGGGATGGTATTGGGTGTGGAATCTGAGTTTTCGACCTCGAGGACCCTGTGCTGGCTCGGGGAGGGCCGAAAAACCACGACATTTTCGGACTTTTTTCGGTTTTTTGCTTATATCTTCTGAACCATGCGTTTTTCGAGAAAAACACTCTTATAGAAAGTTGTAGAGCATGATATTTCCTTCAGTTTTGATTGGTCAAAATTATTTGTTGACCCAATACTTATCGAGATACAGCAGTTGAAAGATGGAACAAGTTTCTCAAAATGCAAAAAAAATAGGAAAATACAGGTTTTTGCCTCATATTTTTCAACGTATCTATGTATACTATACATAGCTACTTATTATTCTTTATTTTAAACTAGCTGACCCGACAGACGTTGTCCTGTACAAATTTCAATAAATTTGGGATCGTTTTCGGAATTTGTGAAGAGATATTGGCAATGTGTAAACAAAGTAAAAAGGAGAAAAAAAACTTATTTCTTAGTGATAATTGCATCTATTAACGATTGTGTCGCAAACCAAATAATTGAATTGAATTGAATTGACACAATTTAATTGCATTGCAATGCTGCTAATCACACGGAGCAATTTAGGTCGCAGAACTCGCAATGCTACAAACCAAACGAATTTTCCATTAGCGTACTTCTGAATTAACCCCTCCTTAAATTGAATATCCATGGCCACAATCGTTAATAGATGCAATTATCACTAAGAAATACGTTTTTTTTCTCCTTTTTACTTTGTTTACACATTGCCAATATCTCTTCACAAATTCACAAAACGATCACAAATTTATTGAAATTTGTACAGGACAACGTCTGTCGGGTCAGCTAGTTTAAAATAAAGAATAATAAGTAGCTATGTATAGTATACATAGATACGTTGAAAAATATGAGGCAAAAACCTGTATTTTTCTATTTTTTTTTGCATTTTGAGAAATTTGTTCCATCTTTCAACTGCTGTATCTCGGTAAGTATTGGGTCAACAAATAATTTTAACCAATCAAAATTGAAGGAAATATCATGCTCTACAACTTTCTATAAGGATGTTTTTCTCAAAAAAACGCATGGTTCAGAAGATATAAGCAAAAAACCGAAAAAAGTCCGAAAATGTCAAGGTTTTTCGGTCCTCCCCGAGTTAGCACAGGGTCCTCGAGGTCGAAAACTCAGATTCCACACCCAATACCATCCCCAAACAATATCCCAAAATTTCATTAACTTGGGAATTGTGTCCAGGTAGAAAGTACCTGCCGACCGGACTATATCACGAATGCGATGCGGCAAGTCATCAACACGCACACATTCTTCCAAAATGCAACGCGCTAATAATACACACACATCCGCACTTCATGGCAGCTCGATAAATACTATGAGTAGAAAATATAATTTAATAAATTGTATGGTCAATATTTATAATACACAGATAATTGTTCTCCTCTAACTTTTAGCATTTTCCTAAAAACGCAAAACTTATTTATCATATTCAAAATGCTGAAAATACTTTCACGCACTTTTTAAGGTACAATTCGTGTTTGACCACCGAGAGCGAGCATTTTGTCCAATCCGAAACCAACCCCTCCATCACTAAGCTAACTGCAGCACTTTTGCTTTGATGCGAGGTCATAAACCTGTTTTCACAAGTAACGAGCACACTTTGCTTAAAGAGTTTAATTTCTAAGGTCATTTCATGTATTTATATGTGTTGCTAAATTGCCATTACACTTCATTTAGAGACGTAGCGACATGTGCGGGTTCGTGAAGACCCTGACTTATTTGTTGTACTTGGTACTTTATTACCGTTGTTCAAAAAATATTTCATTAAAATTCAAAAATTGAAACATCGACTAAACTGATCTTGTAAGTTTTTGCTCAATAATTAATGGTTTTCGCGTTTCATGGCAAGCCAGGAAGCGTTCGATACAATAAAGAAATAACAATTTTACAGTAGATTCTACTTACATATAGTTGTATGTATATAAAACTATTTGGTTACTTTGAAAAAACTGTTTATGTTGCGGCAATTTTTATTTGTTAGAAGTAAAAAAGAATATCTAAGAAGACTGGAAAGCTTGCAAACAGTCTAATATCTGCAAAATATTTCTGTTATTGCTATTTAAAATACCTGCCATTAGATGTTTCGCGCCAACTAACATCAAGAATTTAATGTTGGTAGCACTAATTTGTCTGGTGTTAAATAAAGGGTGTCCAAATTTCAAGTTGGATCTTGAATTTCGCGGCATTTGCTTTCTGCCAAACATACAGCGCTAATATTTTATAGTTATCATTTTGACACATCGCCATTTAAGTTATTTAAATTATTGAGTGGTTCACGGTTCAGCAACGCATATTTATTGTAAAAACCCATTACAGGTATGGGAAAAGTTTTGCAGAAACTGCAAGAAATGTTCGCGCTATGCACTTGCGTTACATGTGGTTTCAATAAGATGTTGCCACATGTCACACAGCGCTCGAAACAATAACTTTACTGCAATCAAAGTTCAGATGTAGACTTATCTGTCGATATGATGACATCAGTTGGCCGTCAAGATTGCTAATTGACGCTTTTGGATTTTTTCCTCTGGGGTTATTTGAAAAGCAAAGTCTATGCCAATAGTCTACAGACAATTACAAACCTAAAGGCCAAAATTACACGCGTAATTGGTGAGATAGACCCTCGTTTATGTTGAAATGTCGTTGAAGATTTGAAAAAAAGATTGGTTTCATGTCAGACGAGCCGAGGAGGGCATTTATCTGATATTATCTTTAATATGTTTAATCGTTACATATATGCTCTAAGTTCTCATTAAAATATCTTATATTTTCCAATTATTTACGCGCTTTATTAACGAATTAAAATCCAACCTCAAATTTGGACCCTTTTTATATGCAAGTTTAGTATCAAGGGTAAAATTTCAAAATTACTAACAACTCCTATTTTAATTTCAAACAGATGATGCGGGGCAAAAATCATATCGACACTTCGGCACACTGTTGGCATATGGTTTTTAAACGCTGCTTTCAATGTGGTATGGCCGTTACTATATTCTGTTATATACTTGATCGCGCCACAAATGAGACGACTTGAGTTAACGAGAATTTGTAAAAAAAACGTAAACCAATAATTGCGACTAGACGTTGAAAATCAAGTCGGAAATTTATCAATACCGTTAGAGAAGAGTAGGAATGGGGCAGACAGCGCCGATAATATGACATTTCAGATCTAAATGTAAGAAGAGATAGAAATTTCCATTTATCTTTCGATAATAAAAAACTTTTCTGGACTTGAGACTCGTCAGTTCACAAGTGTTGTCACTACAACAAAATCGAAAGGACCCATAAGGGGTCGAATGATGGAAGACATATTAAGGTCAAAGCCCTGTATACCAATCTAACAGCGTAGATAGGTGGCCGCTTAAAGTCTATTACTGGTAACGGAAATACAAGTCCACAAATACATGGAAAGAAAAAAGCGACCAATCTCGCCCAAAAGCTCAATTATTTGCATTAATGCTCCACATAAAATGGCGCAAAAATAATCCTGCCGGGTTACGTCTTTCGCAAGTTAACAGCTACCCGGAATGACTAGTCTTTAATTTTACAATTTTCTTTTATTATGTACTTTCACGAGACCTTTCAATTAATTTTGGATTGTTGGCGATTGATTGAGCGGTTACGACAAAAATTGTAAATTTGCAAAACTGGTCGAGGTCCAAAGGAATGCCTCGGTAAGTTATTCTGGTGGAAAAAATTAGGTGTGGTCAGCACTTGACTTTCATTTACTACTTTTAAAAATGTTATTTTGCCATTTTTACTAAAATTATAGTTCTTACAATAAACTTTCTTGACAAAGGTTATAGACAAATACCTAACGTAAAATAGGGTTTAAAAATACATTTCTATTGTTAATTTTTGGACTCGAGTTACGTGGGACAGATAAGGCACGCTTGGATAATCTTACGAGGTGTAATTTCCTTATCTTATCGACTTGCTTGTTTGTAGAAAGATTGCATTTAGAATTAAGTTAGTTGTCACGCCGCATTCTTTATGTAAGGGCATATGTATAATTGCTCAGTGTTGAAATAAAATATAAAGTTTTTTTATTTAAATTTTGGCACTTTAAAATAAAACTCTTGGAGGAAATTTTTCTAAAAAATTAATTTTGCAAGTTTTCTAAAACTATACTTCTCACAAACAACCTTGCATACAAAAGTTGTAGATAATGGCATAATATATAATCATGTTTTATTAAATTTAATTTATAGCAAACAGAAATTTTTCGCGGAAAATGGAAAAATTATAAGAGTAAAGTACAACTTCAAGTTGCCCGATTTCCACCAAAAATCACTGAGATCTCCAAATTTATGTTAAAAGCAAATATATAAATTTTCAAGCCGATCGATTAGTCTGTCTGAGCTGTAAAGAGGACACATACAGACTCACAGACTCGCAGACAGACATTACCTCGAAAATAACTTTTTCTAAAGACACGGAAACGGATGTTTCTAGAAAAATCTGGAGTTCAAAAAAAAATCATGATTACTATATTTTATTTTACGAAGTGAAAGACAGTAAAAAACATCTCAAACAATATGTACACCCATTCACTGTGTTAACAGATTTTAATCGAGTCTCTCATTTTTATAAATTAAAATGGTCAGGCAAATAAAAACATTGAAAATAAAACTATATATGAAGCTGTTAAATTGTATAAATAATGATTTGTATTATTTTGCAACATACCTCAAATGTAACACTGGCCTTGTCCTCATATTCAGTATTGGCTGCCATTATTGTTTTCTTCCTAATCTGAAACAAAAGTAATATAAGACCACAATGAATTAAAACCTGTGTTTTTTAAGAATTACAACTTTTATCGGCGTGAGTTGAAGGGCATCTTGATATAGTATTATATTAGGTTATGCAATACAAAGTTATGTTATAAGGCAATAGTCAGTATACATAATCGATATGGCATGAGTTCATTTTTAAAGTTCATTCGTTAAGAATGCTGCGTAGCAACTAACTTAATCCTAATTGCAGTCTACCTATCAGAAATCAATCTGGAGAGATAAAGAAATGACGTCGGTAATCTTGTAGTGTATGTCGCCCACTTTGAACTACCGTTCCTAGAGCCAGTAATATAGGAAGGAGAGAAAAACTAACCCTGTTATTACGGTCTAAAAACATTTTTTACATTACACAGAAATGTTTGTAATAAGTACACACGATCTTACACTGCAGCTAACCTAAATTTGTATCTTTGTACAAAAAATATTGTTGTCATATTTAAATCCCACCAAAATTACTAGCTCTAGGCACGGTAGTTCAACGTAAACTACAAAATAACCCCACATATTTTTACTTCTATTTTGCTAGTCGGGTCTGGGAACGGGCGAACACATTACGGCGCCGACATAGTGTCACTCTGAGTATTACGCGTCTCGTGCGCATGCCTGAGAATTAGAACTTTGCCTTTAGAAGCGAATTTTAAACTTGACCGTGAGCTTAACTTCCCCACCTCGCTAGCCGATGCTTGAGCACAGCTCACCAAGTGTGTAGAAGCACAGATAATACCCTAAATCAGAATGCCACTCTATGTCGGCGCTTTTGATGTCAGCATACTCAATTTTTGTGACCTTGAAATTGTCCGCCATGATCCCAGTGGTGTGCAGAGGCGGTAAATTCAAAATTATGCGCCTAAATTTTAAACTGAACAGAAATAAGTACGTTTAAAGTCCATGTAATTTATATGGAAATGCACAGTACACCATGTGCCACCAAAAGATCTTTTCTGTGCACTCATATTAAATTAATATTTTAAAACCACTTGCACAAAAAACATAACCTTCTTATAAGGGGCCATTGATCGCCACAAGTACACGTGTAAAATATGGAAAACAGCTGACTGCACACCACCAGAACTCGCGCATGCGCAAAGAAAAAACTACCTTAATTTTAAGCCGACAGGCCGTTCTGTATTATTCTGTGGTAGAAAAGTTGGCTGTCTGTCTCACTTATGATGTGACCTCTCGACTTATAGGCGCTAATAATATAGTAGTATAATAGTTATTTACTATACAAGTGGGATAACAGCATCATTAATATACGTGTGTGTAAGTTACAAACGAGTGCGTAGCACGAGTTATGTAAGCACACAAGTATATTAATGATGTATTACCACACATGTATTGTACAAAATTAAGTTAAGATGCATTTAACAGCACTCGTGTTGTTAAGAAAAATAACATAACGATACTTTATTAACATTTAATCACATGTTGACAGCACTGAAGTGTATTGTCAGTCTAAGTCAAATTCAATGTAAGTAGGTTGCGTTTTGTTTGTTATTTGACACGAACTGACGCAAAACTTAACCTGAAAATCTCAAGCTAACATAACCTGACAGTGCTACCAACAATATAGTAGTATTGAGTTTTTATATAACTAGTGATACCACCACCCGCTGTTGTAAGTGTCATTAATAACCATTTTTCCTATTTTTAAAAATATTAGTATTTTAGAATAAAATAAACCGTGTTACGATATACGTAACGTTATCTGGTTACTACATTACTCGAGAATTTTAAAGAACTCGCTTCTAACGTCGCTTCGTTCATTCAAACTATTCTCTCGTAATGTAAAAAGCTTGATAACGTTACTTGAATCGTAAATTACTATAACAATATGTAGTGGATGTTCAATTTGTCAGAATTCCGTTTAAAAGATAAACTTATTTAGATGATTTTTGAGGCTTTCACGGTCATTGTCATTAAGTAACAAACGACTTCCGGGATTGGACCGTGTCATGATTGAGACGGTCCAATCCCGGAAGTCGTTTGTTACTTGATAAACTTATTTTAGTGTAAATTTTTGTTTATTTATAGTTTATGGGAAGGCAAACCTATCATTTAACTGAAATTTTAGATTTTGCCGTGCAATCATACTAACTTATATTTTATTGTATACACTAACAATTAAACTTGTATATTTAAGCAATTTTAACCTCCTGTTATCAATTTTAAAATATTGAAATATGAAATCTTAATTAATAATATAAAAGCTGAACAGTGTCAATCATCCTAAGAATATAGATATAAAATTTAGGACACTTTAAAATGTTAACAGTGAAACATTTGTAGAACCATTTAGATAAGCACTACTTTGGAAATGTTTACAAAACTTATGAGGACAACGCTGGAAGCTAGGCAACCCAAAATACGTCTAAGCACGATAACACTCGTATAGTATTTCAACCAAATCATGGAAAGTGTAAGTCATGTCTAAGTTGGTTTCATACAATCAATGCATAATTTTCAAAAGTCAAGCAGCTTCCAAGTTCATCTATAAATTAAACATGTAACTGTTTTGTTAAGGCATTGCAACATTTTCCATGATTTAAGTACCTATGTAGAAAGTCTTGCCATATCTCAGCGACCCTGCTCAGTGATCGAAATTCTGTAAGTACGTGATAAGCAAGGCTACAGACCAACCTAAAAATATCATTGCGATATTGCTGCGTTTGAAATCGTTTACTATTTTCGTGCTTATAAGTTAGTTTTTGCGTTCTTTATCTACTTATATTTCCGTTTATTATAAAAAAAAACAGTTTTTGCAAGGCTACAGCATGTCATTGCAACTGTAAGTACAAGTGTCCAAGTTTAAGATTTATTGAATACTTATTAAAATTGTTTATAGGTTAGAATAATCTGTACCTGAGCTTTGCAACTTTCTGGGCTACTTTCTTATTTAAGACCTTTGCAGCCACTGGTGATACAGTAAGTAAAATGTAAACACATAAATCTTCATAATAATTTTACTAATTTACTTTTATTTGCAGATAATCATTTTAGAATAATGAGCAACGCTATAAGAACGGTTCACAGCCAAGACCGTAAAATTATTTACAATGTGTATAAATTCATGAAAGAAAAAAAAAGATGCAGGTGAACTTGTTATTCCTTTAAGCAATTTGGTCGAAAGGGTGTCGGAAGCAACTGGTGTTGTTGTGACAACCGTCAAAAGAATTATTAAGGAGGGCAAAACGCAACCAGTAGGCGGCAAATTTACTTCCCCAAGGAAAATCATAAGAAAAGCCACCCACGGTCTTCGTTGGATGAGTTTGAAGAAGAAACTGTGCGAACAATTATTTATAGATTTGCAACTATTCATAAAAGAAGACCAACGATTCAAGCTGTATTTGAAGCAGTTAAAGATGGCATTGATTTTACTGGATACGTTCTTTTAGAAGATTAGTACATAAAATAGGGTTTCGTTGGAAGAAAAGCCAAGATAATCGACAAGCGCTGATTGAGAAAACAGAAATCCTAGCAAAACGAATTGAATACTAGAAAAAATTAAAATAATACAAAGACGAAGGTAGGAACATTATATATTGCGATAAAACCTACTTACATAGTTCGCACACTGCGCCTAAGGCTTGGGATGATGGATCTAATAAATGCCTGAAGTCACCAGTAGGCTAAAGACAACGCTTAATTATTGTGCATGCTAGCGGTAAAATAGGTTTTGTTCCGAATGTGCTACTTATTTTCAAATCGGGCCTGGGACTACCCTGACGATATGAACAACAAGAATTTTTCCAAGCGATTACAGGGAAAATTCTTACCAAACGTTGAAAAAACTCTGTGTTGGTTATCGATAATGCATCGTACCACAACGTAACAACCGAATCGAATCCAACCTCGGCTAGAAAAAAAGAAGACATGAGGAGATGGCTTATGGAAAGAAGCATATGTTTTCAAATAAAAGATACCAAAACAGATATGCAAAAATAAACCAAACAACAAACAATATGTAATTGATAAACTTTTAGCCGAACATGGTCACGTGGCATTGCGATTGCCCCCATATCATACTGAGCTCAACCCCATGTGACGGTTCCGATATCTTTTAAGTCATTTCAATTTGTTCATTAAACGCCGGGAAATTTAGTCGCGTCTAGGTGCTTACTAAGTTGCCTATCTCGGTTTTCTTACATTTCGAAATTGCAGTGCGTGAGCTTCGGCGGCGCATGTACATTAAATGCAATTTCCAGCATCCATTTTGGAAAACGGGCATTTTATAAATCTTCTTCCGAACTTCAAGTTGCTTTTTCGTGGCTACGATTTTTGGTGACACTTGTTAAGTGAAATTATCCCGAAAAATGCACATAATCCGGTGCGTGATTGGATTCTAATGTTAATTATGTCACACGCACCTCTCTGGGGAACCAGAAATGAATGATAGTTCGGAAGCAGAAAACTTCAGGCCGTCTAAAATTCGTAAGGTAGGCTTTGCTAGTCTTTTTATGGCCGATGGGCTGACGTTTAGCTTCCATTCCAGGCCTTTTTCTTTTTTGTCTCCTTTTACTGTTACCGTCTAATTATTGGCATCCGTCGTCAATGAACGCTACTCGTCATTGATCCAGTCGCCGCTTCTGCATCTGGTCTGCGAGCTCGCGAAGACGACGTCGCCCTACCGTCCACCACGTGGAAGAGCCGAGACAGCTGCCGCAGAGCCCCGCTCCCGCTCCTGGTTCAAGGTTAGACGTTTCTTGTACGCGGTGTGATTGACTTCGTTCACGGCGATACCCCTAGCTCCAGCTGGTGACCGCAGTTCAACCTCGAGGTGCCGATAGCATTTCATATCGTGCCTTTCCGCTTAAGCAATCTGCGGTTGCCTTACGCTATTAGATTGCTTTTGTATCGCTACTGTTAATGAAATTGCAACGCAGCCTTCAGCTGCTTTACGCTAATAAATTGCCTTTTGTATCGCTGCTGTTAATGAATTGCAACGCAACCTTTAGTTGCTTTTTGCTGTTAAATTTGCCAATTAGCGTATCCCCACTGTCGAGGCCTCCGCGGTTCCGGAAACGGCGCGGTTAAGTAATAACTTATCACAGTAGCTTTGTCTTGTGCGCTTTACATAACGCACTCAATGTAGGGCCCCTTCGCTGCCAGTTGTTTGCGCCTAGTAATTAAGACTCGCATGTTGGCTGGCACGAGATCCGTGTGCTATTTCAATTCAAGCAAATTTGATCAAACGAAACTTCTCACCCTGAACTCATCCTGAGCTTAAGGAGCCCAGTTTATCAGCTAATTGAAGAAACACTTTAGCGCGGTAGGACTTCACTGTTAGCTTTTCATTTGCACGAGATTGTAAGCTATGGCGATGCTTTAATTAGAATTGTGATAAAGGTATATATTTATATTTTTCGGAGGGAGATTTGAACAATCTTGGGAATTTATGTGTTGTTTTTTTATGTTGCAAACCTTTTGTCCGTCAAACGATATTAGGGAAAATTAAAGCTTCGGTACTTGATTGTATTTTTGACTTTTTTTTTGGTTTATTCCTATAGGTACTATCGATCATTGCAGTAAGGTCAATAAGGTAAGTGGGTTTATTTTTTTTTTTGCTGGCTTCTTTGGAATTGTTGGTGAGGTTGTGTCCGCTATTTAGGACCAATAGTGTGTGTCTCTCGTTGTGCTTTGAGCAATCTTATGTTCTTGGAGCCCTGGCTGTTATTTGATTTACATCGCGATTACGCTGAAGCTGGATCGAGATCCACACCCCCCTTCGAGCTAACCGAAGCGCATCTTTATTAACGTCCTCCTCTTAAACCAGCATTACTCAACTCCTGATAAGGCTTAGCCTCAGCCACGTTATACCCATCGACAAAATATGGGCATTAGTAAAAAATCATGTAGCTGCTCAAGTGCACAAGCATGGGCGAACATTTGTTCACATGTGGAGAAGATCGAGGAGGAGCAATGACGATTCGGATGATGAAGACGATTTAGGTTGTCAGCCATTGCAATAAAATAATTCTTGCGTGCATTGTATTTGCATTTAATTTGAATTTATGTATAATTTTTACTCGTGTAGTTGTATTAAATGATTGTATAATTGTGTTGTAATTCCATTACATATAAATTTATTTCTAATTTTTACTCGTGTAGTTGTATTCAATTGTTGTATAAGTGTATTGTAATACCAATACATTTGAATTTATTTATATTTTTTTCTCTTGTAAATTGGTAGTCGAGATCACACAAATTTAACCTTTGTAGTTTTACACTAGTGGATGGCCTTTATAATAGAAAAAAGGCCGAAACATATAATTATGTGCAGCACTTGATAATATCAACTATTTTAGAAAAACTTGAACAGCTCCATTCTATTAAAGGAAATTTGTGGAAAGACGGAGTTTTATTTTATATTTAATTCTGTTTTATTAATAATGTTTTTTTTGATGAATAAAAATTTAAATTCTATTAAATTTTAATTCAATGATTCAATTTTATCAAATAAACACGATATATTGACACAACCTATTTTAAATTTAGCGCCTGCAAGCTAGCCTGATGTTTTTAGGTTGTACTGAAAACACCATTTGGACGTCTCGCTCTAAAGTTTTCTCCCTTGCTCCACTGCGCATTTGTGGTCGCTGAGATATGGCAAGACCTTTTTTTTCTACTAGTTATTTAACCTCAGTTTTTAAAACCGTATACGTCTTCCAAAATTCTCAAATGCATATGTCACTGAATGACAATCAAGCAGTCTGGCCTAATTTTAAATAGCTTTCCAATTTCTGGATGGAATACTCTTTTTATAAGCAAGCTATCTTTTGAATTCGGCCCCATCACTAAACTTCACCTCCTTTTTATAATTGGTCGGCACGGTGTAATTATTAATAGAGATCCTGTATATTAAAGTAAGATAAGAGATGGGACAAGTGGAACCAGTTTCCAAGGCTAAATTGATCAGTTTCTGTTTTCCAAACAAAATTTCAAGATGTCATTACCAAATTGACATTTACTTTACACGATCCATTTCTAAATGTCAAATAACGAAATAGTAATTTACGTTATAAGTCCGGTAAACGCAAGTTTACAGTAGCGAGTCCAAACGTTTCGGGACGAGGCGACGTAGGAGCCGAGTCTGGAATGTTGAGACGAGCTACTGTAAAAGTTTACCGGACGTATAGGCCATTCAGTAAACACGAAAACATTTAAATTTTCTTGAAGTTGGCATATACGTAAAATTTTTGTGCTAGGGATTCTGTATTTTGTTTTGCAAAGGTTTCCACACCTGCATAAATGCTACTTTGAAATTATAAATGACATTTAATAAATGTCATTATTGCAGTGTCAAAGTACATATTATTCTGAAAATTCTTGCCCAAACTTTTATAAAATGTAATAAAAATACCCATTAATAAATGCTACATCAATAGTATCTAACACAGTATTTGTTTAACATGCTTAAAAGTAGTTATGACAGATGCTAATTAAATGTCACACTCTTAACCTATTTGTTTTAGTAACTTTCTGTAAGTACATTCCTAGACAAAAGATGAATTTTGGGAGTACACTCATGAAATTTTAGAAATCAAAGGCCACTTTGTGTTTTTATGTTTAGTGAATAGACTATATGTCGTAATGCGTTTTATTTCATACTGCAATTATTAGATTTTTACTTAAAACTACAAAAAAAATTTTTTTCAATTGAAAATAATAAATAGTTTGATTATTGATTTATTTCATTTGAGTCCGGTAAAATGTTTTACCGGACCTGTTTATTTCATTTGAGTCCGGTAAAATGTTTTACCGGACCGGTTTATTTCATTTGAGTCCGGTAAAATGTTTTACCGGACCTGATACCGTAAAGCCTCATTTTCCGGACTAAAATCATTAACTTAAACATGGGTTTTACGATGCAGTATGAAATAAATAATTATTCATTATTAATAAAAATTGCGTCTGATTTTCGGATTTCGGATAGTCGGATTTTACAGACTGTAGCTAGGTATAAATTATCTATTCACATTATTTAATTACAGTTTCATTGTAAAGCTTTGTTCGTTTTGCTACTCAGACTTACTTAGTGCAAGTAAATGTTTTTGTTTGTGTGAACTGAACAAACTGCATTCTGTTCGTTTGTATTTCGAATTACGAACCAAACATGATGAATTTATTCCTGGCGACGAGTAGATTGAACTAGTAAAGTGTAGGTTCAAGAAGCGCGAAAACTAACCTTAAAATTGTTTCAGTTTGGGTTTACGTATAGTTAGTTACAAATTCATTTTAAAAGATGTAAGAACATTGCAATCAGCTGGTATAACATGTCAAATGCGCGATTTCTCTGACGCTGTAAAAATTTTGTAATTAACCATGTTAATCAAACAGAGCAGCAACAAAAAAGCAATTAAAATTGTTACGGTACCTAGTCAAAAAGTTATTTGATATGATTGATTAAGGGGCTTTTACGTTTCAGCATCCTTTTTAACTATGCGTTTGCTGTTACTTCTAAAGACTTACGTTGTGGGGAAGAAGCGGAAAGGCGCCATTCTCCCCAAAGCGATGTTGAAAACGCTGTGTGGAAAAAGTGACAAATTGTTAATAAAGCAATACAGAGAGAAATTGCCAATGGCTGAAGATGGAAAAATTAAGACATTAAAGAAGAGTATGGGTAAAACGAACCGGGAATAAGTGGATAAGCTTCAAAAAGTTGTAAAAATAAAATTTAAAACGTCCAGAAAACAGGTAGAGGCCGAAAATTCTATCTATAGGAATGGTATCTTGTTCAAAATTATCAGCTATAATTTACCAAGGGCAGTGATAATCACGCACAATAATTTTGACAAATAACAACCCGAAAGTGCTTGCCTAGAAATAACCCGAGGCGTATCCCAGGGTTATTTCTTGAAGCAACGCACTTGAGGGATATTATTTGTCAAAATTATAAGGATTTAGCACTGACCGCGGTGATTTCGGAAAGATAAGTTCTTAAATAAATTAGCCATTTTCTGACAAATTAATTTGACACTTCATTATAATAATATTATATTGGTGGCACTGTAAGTCTATGTCAAATTTGAGGTTATCAGGTTAGCTTTTGCGTCAGTTTTGACACAGACTGACGGAAAACCTAACCTGCTAACTTCGAATTTGACTTAGATTTACAGTGCCACCAACTTGTGATAAGATACTACTGAAATTTAATTAGGTAGTTTCCATAGTGATTGAAAATCACCCTAGGGTCGTTTTCACTTCAAGTGTGGTCTGATTTGTCAAACTGACTCACGTGATTAAAAATAATCAAATTGGATTGGTCTGCAATATATGTAAGAACTTATCAAATTAATTTTTAGTTCAACATTATCTATTTTAGAGAACTGTGAAATACTTTCAAAACAACATACAATACACCAAGTGTAGGCTACTGGGAACAACGAATGATGAATAAGATATTGATAAAAAGAACGGCAGTAATGTCAGCAGTGAGTAACTATTATAGAAACTTAAAATTATAGTTTATAAATCTTAACATTTACATTTTAGTAGATCACGTAGTACCTACTACACCATACTTACCAAATACACCAACAATTAGCATTCGTAATACTACAAGTCATGCAAGTGTATCAAAAGAATTGCATGAATTGCGAAAAGCCATTGTGCAATTAAATAAAAATTGAGAAGAATTGGAAGTAAAGAAATTCAATAAAGGAAACAAATACTCAAGCAATTAAAGCTCAAAAATGAGTTGTTACAGAAGTTTTTACATAAATGAAAAGTACATTTTTTTTCTATAATAATTTTCAAGGTCAACTTTCTAGGGGATAAGTTGCATTCCTGCAGGGTCCCTAGTTTTAATAATGTTGGTACATAGATTTTTAGTGCTTTTCTTCCACTAAAAAAATGATTGTCATTTTGACAGATACGTCATAATTTAATATCGTTTGATTCATTTTTGCATTTAAAATATCTCTTGGTTTTCTTTTTTTATCCGATTTTATTGATGATGATGATGATTCCATGTTAAAAAATGAAATTTGTCAAGAGTTCAAATTAAGAAAATTTGACATTCAAAATTGACACATAACCATAATTTTGAAAAAGTTCTACCAACACAAGGTATAAAAATTTCCTAGCGTTTTAATCACATATCTAGCAACATTGTAACACTTTGACAGTTATTATAGAAAAAAAACGTACTTTATGTACAGTGGCTTTAAAGTTATTGAAATAACGTATAGGTATTTTCCATTTTTATATGTAGGTATAAAAACAAATTAATATGAGTCTTTATTCTTACAAATAAATTGAATGTTAAAGCTAATAATTGTTTAAGAAATTGCAAAGTAAAGACAATAATCACTTTTGTAACTACAGAATCTTGCTAAATCAGGTCCAGTAGTTCACCATTTTATTGCCGTTATACCTTGGTGCTGGTGGTATTTGTAATGCCTACGGCCTCGGTCACTGAGGATTAACAGATCATGATAATCCGATTATAAGCATGAATTAAACATTAAACGACACAGCAGCTACAATGCATCGGGTTTAATATGATCCTTTTAACGAAAACGTAATTTGCTTGCCTCCTACAAATTTAGCTACAACATAATTATATGATTCCGCAAGGTTATTGTCCATGTTGTGAAGTATACTCTAGATGTCATTTGCTATTTTCCTTTTTCTTTTCGTAAATTTTACAGGTTTTTAAATAAGGAATTTGATTTTCCTATATAAAAATAGAAGAAAAGTAACAAAATATTGAATAAGATTTAATATATGACTATACCTCTCCAGATTCCATTTTTGCTTAATTTTTGCTTTACTACAAAATGATTCCTAACATTTTTGTGATTGCCAAGCACATGGTGTGGCCGGTTTAGATGATCTTTTAAATTTATAGTTTTTTTTCTTTTTCGTCTTTACTTTTAGACCAGTAATTGACTGCTCCAGTGAAGCCAAACATAATTTTGCACCTTCAGATTCAAAAAATATGTTTTGATTTGCAATAATGTTTTTTAATTTAGAAACTTTCAAAATGTTGTCACTGTCAAAATGAGGGTTAGTACTAAGTTTTCCTAGAAAATTATACGTAACTTTATATTCAAAATTATCTTCATTATCTGAATAGAATTCGCTTTCACAACTGTTTATGTGGAATAATGATGGCACTGCATTATATTTTAGTCTTTTACATGGGGTTTTGCCTGTTGTCGTTAAGAACTGGTCTGGTGTAAAATGTTCTTCGCATAATCTACGATTTTTCAGGCTGCAAGATCTTAATAGCAGATCTTTCTACCCATACTTGTTTGTAAGAGTAATTTTTTGGAAACCTAAACACAGAAATGTTCTTGCTGGAACGGTTCTTACATCCAACTGCTGTACAGGCAGTCATTTTAGTAAAATTTATTAACAATAATGATCCTTGACACCGAAATGTCAAAGAGGCTAATAATAATAATTGAATGAATGCACTAATAAAAATCGCATAAAGAGAATGCCACTTGTAATTACAGCAAAAACTACAAATGTCAAATGACATTAATAATTTCCATGGCCGGCTGTCACTTTGACATTTGTCACACAATTCAGCAAGCCATGGAAATTGGTTCCAACGTATCAGCATTGATTACTTGTATGTCCCATCTCTAATCTTAATATACAGGGTCTCTACTTATTAACAGCTGGCTATCAACTAGGCACTCCTATAATAATTTATCTAAATTAAATTTTGAGTTTGGTCATCTTGTAGTGTACAGTCGTGTTCAAAACTGTGTTGTAAAGGAATAGTTCTAAATTTATTGGTAGTTGTGTTTTTACTCAAAAAAAGCTCATACTGTAACATTAACTAGGTAGATCTAGATGTATAATTGCAAAACATTTGTATATACAACACTTTTTCTAATATTATGGCATTAAATCATATTTACAAAGCACCAATACTGTACAACACTTTAATGAACACGACTGTACGTCGCCCACTTTGAACTACCGTTCCTAGAGCCAGTAATGCAGGTTGGATTGAAATTTGAAAACAATATTTTTTTGTACAAAGGTTCAAAAGTACGAATTTAGGTTAGCTGCAGTTTAAGATTTGTGTGTACGTAGTAAAAACATTCCTGTGTAATGTAAAAAATGTGTGTACACCGTAACAAGAGTATTACTGGCTCTAGGAACGGTACTTCAAAGTGGGCGACGTACTATTGGTACAAAAAAAATCTAGTGTGATACACGCACACAACTTCCTTTTACAGTGATCTCATAATCAGCCATAAATTTGATTTTAAACTTTTAAGCATTTGTCAAAAATTTTTAAAAATTACAATTCCTACAAAAACGGTACAAAATAGAGCGTTAGGTGAAGAGACAAATTTTCTCTAGAATTTTAAGCTGAATTCAAAAACCGGGTGTTCTATTTAAAATAGAAGTTAATAAAAAAAATAGAAAAAAACAAAAGAAACCCATTTTAGAGGTATTCAACTGGAAAATCACCTATTTCACATCACTACACATTAAAAATGTAATCAAAATATAAAGTTTGAAAAAAATCGTAAGAGCCGTTTTTGAAAAAATCGAAAAGAACTGAGAAATCACAAGAGCAAACACCTAGTTCCGGTTATGCGATTTTCTTCAACAGCTTGCTGTCGCATCTACATAGTACACAAAACTTATATATGAAGTTTCAACGCCCTACCTCTTTTCGTTTTTGAGATATTCTGTTCACAGACAGACAGACACACAGACAGACAGACCAATGAAAAAAAATATGTTCAGGGGACTCTAAAACGTGAAGATGTGTTGAAAACTCAATTTCGAATTTTTGGGGTGAATCCAATACTTCCTTTATTGTAAAAGGAAGTAAAAAAAATCTGGTATGATACACGCACACAACTTCCTTTTACAGTGATCTTATAATTGGGCAAAAATTTGATTTTAAATTTTTAAGCGTTTGTCAAAATTTTTAAAAAATTACAAATTCTACAAAAACGGTGCAAAAGAGAGCGTTAGGTGAAGAGACAAATTTTCTTTATAATTCCAAGCTGAATTCAAAAATGTAATAATATACCGGGTGTTCTATTTAAAATAGGAGTTAATTAAAAAATAGAAAAAAAACAAAAGAAACCCACTTTAGAAGTATTCAACTGGAAAATCACCAATCTCACATCAATAAACATTAAAAATGTAATAAAAATAAGAAGTTTGAAAAAAATCGTTAGAGCTGTTTTTGAAAAAAATCGAAAAAAACTGAAAAATCACAAGAGTAAACACCTACTTCCGGTTATGCGATTTTCTTCAAAAGCTTGCTGTCTCATCTATATAGTACACAAAACTTATATATGAAGTTTCAACGCCATACCTCTTTTCGTTTTTGAGATATTCTGTTCACAGACAGACAGACAGACAGACAGACCCACAGACAAACAGACAGACAGACAGACACACAGACAGACAGACAGACACACAGACCAATAAAAAAAAAATGTTTTTTGGGATCAGGAGACTCTGAAACGTAAAGATCTGTTGAAAACTCAATTTCGAATTTTTGGGGTGAATCCAATACTTCCTTTATTGCAAAAGGGAGTAACTAGGCCAAGGTTTTTTTAGCTGTGTAAATCTGACATGTTAACTGGCAACTGTGATGTGAATAAATTTTTAATTATTTCTAAACGTCACTGTCAATAATGCCTGGAATGCCTTGGAATGGCTTAGAAAACGGTATAACTATTGGACCAATTCCACATTTATCTAGTATATAATTGTTTTTGATATTAAAATTGGACATGACATAAATAATCAAAAATTCCTGTCTTCTAGATTTAGAGCTTGTCCTAGTGTTTTTTACTTCCTTTTACAATAAAGGAAGTATTGTATTCACCCCAAAAATTCGAAATTGAGTTTTCAACAGATCTTCACGTTTTCGAGTCCCCTGATCCCAAAAAAACTTTTTTTTTCATTGGTCTGTCTGTCTGTCTGTGTGTCTGTCTGTGTGTCTGTCTGTCTGTGAACAGAATATCTCAAAAACGAAAAAAGGTATGGCGTTGAAACTTCATATATAAGTTTTGTGTACTATGTAGATGAGACAGCAAGCTTTTGAAGAAAATCGCATAACGGGAAGTAGGTGTTTACTCTTGTAATTTTTCAGTTTTTTTCGATTTTTTCAAAAACGGATCTAACGATTTTTTTTAAACTTTCCATTTTTATTACATTTTTAATGTGTATTGATGTGAGATAGGTGATTTTCCAGTTGAATACTTCTAAAGTGGGTTTCTTTTGTTTTTTTCTATTTTTTTTATTAACTCCTATTTTAAATAAAACACCCGGTATATTATTACATTTTCGAATTCACCTTAAAATTCTAGAGAAAATTTGTCTCTTCAACTAACGCTGTATTTTGTACCGTTTTTGTAGAATTTGTAATTTTTGAAAAATTTTGACAAATTTTAAAAAATTAAAAATGAAATGTTTGACTAATTATAAGATCACTGTAAAAGGAAGTTGTGTGAGTGTATCACACCAGATTTTTTTTGTAGCAATAGAACACTACAAGATTACCTTGAGATTAGTTCATTAGGCTGCATTTTTGAAAATCAATATATATTGCACAACTTTACATGCTACCTTAAATTTGACATAACCAAATAAATTAGGATAACGAACTCGTACTTACCATATTTTTATAACTTGCATACACTATATTTATATATTGCTATACTATTTAATTTGTTTATTGTAAGATTGGGGTTATTAAATTTCAATGAGGTTATCGATACTACGTACTGACAAAAAAAATCAGAACTGGCTTTTTATACAGCTGAGTAACACTGAAATAGCTCCTCGTGGAACGGCGAATCAAAAGGCGACCTTCGCATTTCAAACATTAAAATTAGTTCAACTGCATTTGACTTAGTTTTACGATATATTATGTAATTATAACACCGAAATAGCTCCTTAACGTTGTAAAATATGTCTGCATGCTCAAAAGTATAGCTTCCCGTTTTAAATTAACTTAAAAGATTATAAATTAGATTTTTATATTAGTAGGGCAAGTTACGGATAGTAGTTCAGATACACTCTCCAACCTTCAAATGCTTATTTACTAATATTTCCAATAATTTTCTCTAATAAATACTGACAAGGGTAATATTTTACAAAGGACGAATACTTACAGTGAATTATTCCAGTTATAAATTTCTGAGGAAGCTGCAAGAACTAAAAGATTTGAAACCTGCAAGGTCACAGAAATCACAAAACAGTAACTAATACAGAAATCAATGACGTAGTTCACGGTAATGATTGATGTTTTTGCTTGAGAGTATTAATACTTACTTGCTTACTTAATCTCGTCCTCTTGTACCTTTACGGGAGTCGAGGTTGTCGCGTTTGCAAAATGTCTCCACTTCTTTTTATCTTCCGTCATCTGCTCGGCTTCTCCCCAAGTTGTTTGTCTTTCTTTCAGGGTTTACGCAACGCCTTCAGTCCAACTCTTCCTTGGTCTACCTCTGGTTCGTTTGTACGGCAGCTGTGTCTTCCTAGTTCCTTTGGGAAGTCTGCTCTCTTCCATTCGTGCGAGATGTCCAAACCAACGTATAGTTGGACCATCCAAATCTGGTTTTTTATTTTTAAGGTTATATGTCAAATTTGTTTATTTCTGTGCACTTCGTGGAAATGTATATGAGCATGAAACAACGCTACGTTAATTAACAGGTACGTAATGGTTCAAATATGCAAAAAGTGACGTTGAAAGGAATTATTGCATACCTGCATAGTTACAACCTGTTACAAACCAACAATAAGTAAATGTTGTGTCATATATACACTAAACTAAGTACAAACTTGCCGAGAACAATCCAGTGATAGCTCCCTTATTTCCGGGTTTGAAAAAACCCGGGTTTTTTCAGAAAAACCCAACCCACTGGGCCCATGGGGGGTTTTTTCGGGCTGTTTCGGGTTTTTTCGGGCTTCTTCGGGTAATGCCTCATCGAATAAAAGACGAAGCATTTTTTCCATCACCATTGATGACGGTTGCTGTCATCAATCAGTTTTCATCCCCTCAATGGTGGAAACTTGTAAAAAGAACCGAAAAAATGTCAACCTTTCCACATGGTTTTTGCGATTTTTTCTTAGGTCTATCTTCGGCGCCGGCATCTTCAGCTTCCATTGAACGATACCTTTCTACATTCGGACTTGTTTGGAGTAAACTTTGAAATCGCCTGGGCGTGGAAAAAGCCACAAAACTAGTGCAAGTGTACAGACATTTGCGCTCAACTGATACACACCCTATTGACTGGTAATAATTAATTGTTCTTGCTCTAATATTCTGTTTTTTACAATCATGAATTATATTTCTAATGTCCTATTATTCTTAAAGGTAATTAATTGTGTTTTTCTAATTTGTAATAAAATTCTAAAAGTTGAGGTTTTTTGTTCAAATTGTTTAACCCAAGTTGTGAGTTTACTAGTCCCGTGGAGTGAATCCAGAACCGAAAAACTCAGTGGGTTTTTCGAGCGGGTTCTTTTCACGTGGGCCAAGCCCGAAAAAACTCGACGGGTTTTTTCGGGCTGGGCCCACTGTGGCGAACCCTGCCTTATTTACAAAATTATCCAACTAATTGTGTAATTATAAATTATACTATTCTCTTACATACCTACAAAGCATATATTTAATCAAACCTGGTGAACAGGTCCGAGGGCTTGAAACGTTTCAACCTTCTAGTATCATCTTTGTACAAAAGCTGAGAGGCTAACTCGTTAGGATGCACTGTGAGTCTGTTTTCATATTTAACACAATAATTTTTAATTACCTGGCGCACTGACTCAATATGAAGATCGTTTTGTGTTATGTATTTAGGCACATACCACGGACCATTTCCAATACACCTAAGCACTGTGTTCTGGAATCTTTGTTAGATTTCAATATTAGAGGCACTGGCAGTACCCCATAGTTATACACCAAACGTCCAGAGGGTTGGATAATGATCTTGTAGAGTAGTAGTTTATTTTTCATCTTCAACTGGGATTTTTTGCCAATTAACCAGTAGGTACATTTGGTTAAATTTGATTCCAAGTTGCTTTCTTTTGGTAAAGATATGTTGATGCTATATCAGCAGTCGGTTATTAACCTTTGCAATAACCTCCCGGCTAACGCCTTTTTGTAATTACTCTGTTTATGTTTTTCGTTTTCATTTTATTGAGAATTGAATATTTTGGTGTTTCATTTGAAAATGAGGCCTTCACAATCCGTTCTGAAAACCGACAATGATGTTCATATGGAAGAAGCTTTAGAAAATGAGGACCACGATATCAACCAGAGACAATTACCTACTTCTAGCTTCTATGTATTATTCATTTTTTACTTGCAAAACTTTACTATTTTTTTATAGAAACAAATTAAGGTGTAACTTTTGCATTTTTTAAGCAATACGTATCTGATCATTAACATATCAGGTTGTTTGATGTTTTATACACGTTTCCATGAAGAATGAATAGAAATAAACAAATTTGACATAAATATAAACTTAAAAATAAAAAACGAGATTTTGATGGTCATACTATAACTGCTGTTTTTGAATTTTTGTGTTGAGTGGTATCACTCTCAGCTCTGCCCTTATGGCCTCATTCCTTATCCGTCCGTCCGGATATTCTTCTGAGATATGACATTTCTGCTGCTTGTAAACGACTTTTGTGTTTCGGATTTAAGGGTCAGGCTTCACATCCGTACATTACAGTTGGCACATACACTGCACTGTACACTTTGATTTTTGTCGACCGAGATACTTTCTTTTTGTTTACAAAACACTTGTTCATTGCATTTACCCTATTGTTTATAACTGCATCTATCATTCCATCATCAGATGTTGGACACCCCAAATATTTGAACTCCTCAACTTGTTCCAATCTATAGCTATCCAGCTGTAATATAAATTTTGGTTTTTCTTTAGATATTATCATCCTTTTGCTTTTTTTGGTATTTATCATTAAGTTTCTATTTAAAAGAACGGTGTTCAATATCTTTAAATTGTTTTGCAAATCTTTCTGGTTGTTAGCAAGTAATAGTCACCTGCAAAGACTAATCCGATATGCTATTTTGTTGTAGTCGATAATATCCCCAGTTGAGGCCTTTGATCCTCGGTTTACACTCTTTTATTATATCGTCTATCACTATTATAAACAGAAATGGACTTAGCGTACCTCCTTGTCTAACTCCGCAGTGGGATAGGAATTGCAGTGACTCCATATAGTTTGTACGTACATAATTGCTGCATATTACATTTCTTGGTAATGAGTGGAACGCCTTTATTAAATATAGAAGAGTGATAGGTATATACTGACCGATGACATAGGATCGCTTTTTTCGATGTGTTGTAGAGTCAATATCAGATCTTGTGTGTTCTTCCCAGGGCGACAGACATGTGCTTCATCTATTTGTTCTTCCACAGCGGTTCTTATATTCTTTCGTAGATCTTGCTGGAATACTCAAGAGTGATATTCTACGATAGTTTTCACAAGTCCTCCTGTGTTCCCATTAAGTCTTAACAGATCTTTGAAATATTCTCCCCATCTTCTTATAACTGTTTCATTATCCGTGATCGTTTTTCCCTTTTTGTCATAAATACCTGACGGTGACTTCTGTTTTTCACTTTGTAAGTTTTTTAAAACCCGAAAGAATAGCTTCTGATTTGTATTGTAACTATTTTCTAAATTGTGCCCACACTCTTCCCAATTTTTCCTTTTAGCCTCCGACACATTCTGTTTTACTATATATCTGTTTCTTCTAATTGTTATAATCCTCTTGCGTCCTTGAATTTTTCACTGTTTTTCCCCGATTTCCTGTGTCCACCACACAGTTTGCTATTCGTTTTTTCTCTAATTTTTCCACAGCACTCCTCCATTGCTTCAACTATTACGTTCTTGAATGTAGTCTACATACCCTCTAACTCTTGTTGGTCTTTAAAAATTTTCATATTAACCACTTTTTTAGTTATACGTGTTGTAAATTTCTTCTGTACTTCTTCATTTCTCAACATTTGCAGTTTAATTTGAAGTTTTTCTCTTGCTTGCTTATTTTCCTGTTGCTGTTCTTTGTTTTGTACTAACATTGTGACCGTTACAAGGTAATAATCCCTTTCTACTTCGACCTCCCTTTTTACCCTTACATCTTTAAATATATGTTTATTTGTGTCATGTGTTATAATATAATCTATTATCGACTTTTCGTTTCAAGTAATTTTGTGAATAGTTTTGTGTTGCTTTGAGCTTAATTTTTATTAGTCTTTCATTTACACAGTTCCATTTAATAATTTTATCTTTCCAATCCTTTCTTATCAAGCAAGCTGCTCCTGCTTCCGCATACATCTTTTCCTCCACACCACTAAAATTCAACACATGCTCATTATCTAGCTTGACGCATTCCCTTCCGTTCTTTTTCGTCTCTATTAAACTGAGAGTGTTAATAAATAGACATATTTTCAGCAAATCAAGATGTTGCCATCTTAATTAAATACAATTATTCTTTTTAGATATATAAGGCCTAGTTTTTTAATAAAATAGATTTACCTCACCTCCAGTGATAAGTCGTGTAGATGAATTTAAATTTTGAATACCGATAAAATAGGAATAACATAACATGGTCGAAAAAGACAGGATAAATAAAAAACTAAAAACTAGTTTATTGGTAGTAAATCCTTCTTTATCTAGTTTCTTACTTGTTCAGATTCCTCAGAGACGACTGCATTTTCCATATCGGCTTTGTGTATGTCAGCAAGTTTTACAATATGTTTGATACTGGAGGGCATTGCAGATGAAACCTGGCAAAAATCCTAACCATGTATCCTCCGTACAGGCCAATAAGCCTATTACCTACTATATCCAAACTCCTAGAAAGGTTAATACTCCACCGTATCAGATCATTCCTGGACACCATCCCTGACCACCAGTTTGGTTTCAGGCAACACCATTCAACAGTCCAACAGTGCCATCGTGTGGTCCACGAAATAAATAAATCATTCAAAGACAAAAAAATCTGCACTTCAGTATTTTTGGACATCAGTATGGCGTTCGACAAGGTATGGCATGATGGACTGCTCTATAAAATCAAGTTAGCAGTTCCATCATACTTCGACCTTTTTAAATCATACCTAAATGATAGCCAATTCAGAACCAGGGTTAACGCCGAGTACTCGAATACCTTTACAATCAAAACCGGAGTGCTTCAGGGCAGTGTATTAGACCCAACTCTCTACACACTTTATACATCTGACCTACCCATCACAACTAATACTCTAACAGGGACCGTCGCCGACGACACAGTCATTATGGCAAGTCATGCAAATCCTGCAATTGCATCTTCATACGTACAAGATCACTTAAACCTCATACGAGCATGGATTAACAAGTGGAAAATCAAGATAAATGAAACTATATCAGTGCTGCTCTGAGGAAGGATCGGTGCCCAACAGTCTCAATCAATAATACAATAATCCCTGTATCGTCATCAGTACACTATTTAGGATTACAACTAGACGAGAAACTAAACTGGAAGATACACATTTCTAAGAAAAAGAAACAAATTGACCTCAGATTCAATGAACTGTACTGATTTCTTGGACTTAGATCTAGACTGCCCCTTGAAAACAAAATCCTGATCTACAAGTCAGTTATCAAACCCATGTGGACTTACGGAATAGAATTATGGGGTTGCGCAAGCAAGACCAACATTGCAATCCTCCAAAGATGTCAATCCAAGATTCTGCGTGCAATGGCTAACGCACCTTGGTATATATCAAACCAAACTCATCATGATGACCTTGACATCCCATTTGTGAAAGATGTCATTCAAGAACGCAGCAATAAATCATGTCAGACTTGAATCTCATAGTAATCCCCTAATGACACCACTAACACCACAACACGTAAACAGAAGATTAAAAAGAAGTTGGCCAGCTGACCTCAGATGATAAGCAAGTGGACTCCTCACTGGAAGAGTTCACTTCCTGCCATAAGGATCCGTATGTTTAGGTCCTATGCTATCACATTAGCTTATAGAATGTAAAATTCTGATTGCTGAATAATATAAAGTTTATTAAAAAGAAACGTCAGTAAAATTCCATTATACCACAGAATAATATGTTGGTGGCACTGTAAGTCTATGTCAAATTTGACGTTAACACGTTAGGTTTTGCGTCAGCCTGTGACAAAACTGACGCAAAACCTAACCTGCTAACCTCGAATTTTTACTTACCGTTCTAGAACGGTAACTTACTGATTTGGCAACAAACGTGGCAACTAAGTAAAATCCTTCTACCGTGCAAAACACAGTATTACGCTCTCTCTGATATCTCTAAATCATTATATTCTCTTTCTAAATATAATTCGTAGTACGCCTAATAATCGATATTTTTTTATAAATATCATTTTGTTATAATGCCCTTACAAGAAAATACAACTCGTCCTGCAGTCTCGTAAGGGTGGCCATAAATGTCTGTGATCGCATTACCTGTGGAATAAGCAATGCTTTAAAAAATTATGAATTCAACTACCTAACCTAAATATCAAATGTCATTGATGTCATCACAACTGACATTCCTAGGTGTCAAAATGATTACAGATCCCTATAATTTATTATTATAATTGAAATATAATGCCAGTGTACATACATCAAACAAGTAGACACTCATGCCAAATGTTGAAACCCGTCTAGAGTGCCTGGAATAGTGCCTTAGGGGTACTTCTAAGCTTGACTGTCAGACGGCAGCAAAAGTTCTACCAAACATAGCCAGTCACTGGCTCTGCTACCACTCATGATGTGATTAGTGTACCTGTATAATATTATACAGGTACACTAGATGTGATTAAGGTCACTAAATCACATTAGCTACGCTCGTAGCTAACGTGATTTAGTGACCTTAGATGTGATCAAGTAATGGCGACATCTGTTAGTACTATCGGAATGTACCCCCCAGTAGCCGTTCAAGGTCATTCAAATCTAAACTTTGACATCAAAGGAACGGACGGTGAGTGTCTCTACTTGTTTGATTTATGTAGAGTCCCTATATTAATAGAGTACCGCAAACCCGCCATATTTGCTCCGAGAAAAAGGCGGGAAACTTAAAATGACAAGGTGACGCGACGTTTTCAATTACAGTGTATTTTTCATGTTTTAAAGCAAATATGCACATTAACGATAATATTAGAAAAAGAGTTACACTACACAAGGGAAAAAGAAGCTGGAGTATAATACTACTTAGTTTCTTTAACAATTAGCATTTCATAACTTACAGCTTTAGGTAGTAATTCTTTTACGTTTGAAGTTTAGATCTGTGTTTACTGATTTTAAGTTGTATACAAGCAAGTACAATATATTTAAACGATGATATATATATAAGTAGTACCTACCTAATTCTACTTTCAAGGATTTTTATGTCACAATTATTTGATATTAGTGGCGCTCCTTTAAAATAAAAATCTTTTGAGATAATAGATCTTAACCCTCCAGTACCCGTTCAAAATTCTAAGACATCAGTACCCGCACCGGTCTGGCAGTCCGACACCCCTGCCCCTCTGCCACCTCCATAAAAATATCTTATAGCATTAGTTTCTTGTTCACTAGCGTCTTCATAATCAGATATTTCCTGTTCAATGTCACTGTTCATTTCCCTAGTTTCCAATAAATTATCTTCGTCAGACGATGGCACATCATCATAAAACGCGTTGTCGACATCCTCCTCCGCTATTATATCTCGCATCGTCTTTTTCAAGTCGCGCCTGTTCTTTCTCATAAAATCTGCCATGACTATAATAATGTTTTAGTATAAGTGTTACTAAAAATGCAGAAAATATTTCCTTCTCCTCACATTGGTCGTATATCAAAGGTAAAAATAAAAACAACTCGGGTACCCGCTTTGGTCTCTGAAACCGAAATTATAAATAACTTTTAAACCACTGCACGCACGAACTCAAAACTGCATACGGATCTTCAATGGCAATATATAGGAGGGTAGTGAAATGGGCGGTAAACTAACCCTAGCACATTAAGTAATATACTGCATCATGTGTTTGCTCGGTCTCACAGACCGTGAACGGGTACTGAAGGGTTAAGAAATGAATTTAAGTAAATGACTATTATTTATACTAAACAGAAACATGCAAATTGTTTGTAATCGTTTTACTCTTGAACATAACACTTTAATATAATACATCTGTACAGTCATTTTTGCAAGGACACTCATTGTAATGCTTTTACTGCTGCCACGAAACCTTAAATTGCACTACTCAAATCTCAGACTTCCTCAGTTTCGAAACCTATAAAATAATTTTCATTATAATATACCCTTTACATAATTCGTATTTCATACTTAGCTACCACAGTCACTTAAATGTCTGGCACGTGATTGTATAGTAGGGTTTACAGAAGGTTAAGATTCAGCTAAAAAACATTACGTATTCTCGCTTTTCTTGGAGGAGGGCTGTAAATATGTGTTGCTGTAAAGGTGGGAATGGAGTTCCATTTTAATTAATTTCTTATTGTCAATTCTTTCAGATTCAAATTAATTTTCTTTAAAATGTGCCTGAAACAAAATTATGATACACATTGATAAGTCACTTGCGTTAATGGAAAATGTAAAAGTAAAACTGAACTTACTTCACAAATACTTGCTCTAAGGGGCAATTTTCCTTTATACATTTTAACCAGATTAGTTCCTTGGAGCATGTAGAACAATCTAACCCCGTTTTCGGAACGATTTTTGCAACAGGGCACACAGCAGCCCGGCATTTTCTATCTATAATTAATACTTGTTAATTTTTAAAGTATGAAATATGCACTGAACTTGCACAAAAAACGAAGAAACACTGAAGTATAACCACAACTTCGAATTCGAACTGAATTATTTGACATACGCACAGCTGTTACGAGGCGATAGCAGCAGCAAATATTCCCATTTCTAGAGCCAGTAATATGGAAGGAGAGAAAAATTAATGCTTTTGTTAGGGCCTACACACATTTTTTACATTACACAGGAATGTTTGTACTAAGTACACACAAATCTTAAATCTGCAAATAACTTAAATTAGTACCTTTGTACAAATATATGGTTATAAACTTTTTTAATGCAGGTGGATTTTACTACCTCTAGGAACATTATACGGTTTTACATTTGGAATGTTTGCTGCGATTAGCGTCTCGTGATTTTACAGTGTATCCGCCATATTTGCTCCCAAAATACAAAACACTGGCGCAATCAATTGCGGTACTCGATTAATATAGGGACTCTAGATTTATGTACGCTGATAATGCTAACCAACATTATTTTATAAGTAGCTAATTTCATGGCTACCGAGATCACAGATATTTATGGCCAACCGGTATTTTCAGCTTTGCAATTATAACTCTTAATAGTCATCAAAAAACCATCGATAATAAACATACTACTTATTATATTACTCCTGAAAATGAATAAAACGCAGTTGAGAGTGTCAAAACTATAAGGATTTATCAAAGCCCGCGGTGAATTCCAAAGAATAAGTTCTTTAATAAATTACTAATTAATAAAGATAAACCATTTTTCTGACAATTAATTTGGCATTTCATTATTTACTTGTCGTGGGATACTACTGAATTTTAATTAGGTAGTTTAATTTCCATGCTGATTGGAAACCACCCTAGGGTTTTTCTTCATTTCAAATTTGATATCATTTGTTAAGCTGACACAGGTGATCGAAAATAATCACTTATAATACCATGAGTACCTAGTAAAAGTTATGTCGACTATTTTTGCGGCGGTGTTACGAATGTCCATTGCGCTTTGGTACGATTAGGACGAGTGCGCTAGCACGAGTCATAATCCCAAGCGCAATGGACATGAGTAGTGATACCACCGCAAATATAATCTACTTAACTTTGACTCAGAATGGTATTCGAGGGACTATTTAATGAACCAAACTACTTTTTCCAATTAGTTTTTAGTAAATCTAGCAACATACTATGCAATTTCTATAGTAACAGAAATCTAAAATTGACTTCTTCTAATAAAAATCACATTTGTTTAAAATAGTCACTTGAATACCTTCTAGGAAGATATATCCACTGATATTTTTTGATTGGTCAAGAAATGTCAGAATTCTGGATTTTCATTGGTTACTTTTTGACAGATGACAGGTGAATTGAATAGTCAAATAGAATTGGTCATAAGCTGGTATGACACGATACTAAATTTATGCCAAAATTTACTGTAACTTTTTTCATAAATTATTTTAAATATTTTGCACTTTGGAAAC
>CALNHX010005849.1:0-100003 GCA_940337035.1 Agriotes lineatus | reverse complement strand
GTATTAATTTATCTCTTTTAAGTTGCTATACTCCCTTTTGATCTTTTATTAATTTTTATGTTAATTATTCTGGCTACGAAATATATCATGTAAGGTATGTCACGTGTAATAGTATATTTTCGACGACTGACATCGAAAGTAGATTTTTCTCACTGTCATTTGACAACAGAAAGTTGACATTTGCCGCTGAGCGTGCGTTTTCATCTTTTTGCCGCTCGCCGAGCGTTTCGGGTTTCCGCGTGAACAAAATAGGTAGCCACGTCCGAATGTTTTCTTGACAACGCCCGTCATTTGTCGAAATAATCGCGTCACATGTCTAATAGACTGCGCGAGTAATGTTAACTTGATTGTCAATTAATATTTGCAATAAAATGAAATATGATATTTTCCATTAATAATATGCTCAGTCGTCGAAATATACATACTATTTTTTCGACGACTGAGCATATTATTAAAGGAAAATATCAAATTTCGTTTTATCGCAAAAATTTATTGACAATCAAGTTAACATTACTCGCGCAGTCTATATGACATGTGACGCGATTATTTCCACAAATGACGGGCGTTGTCAAGGAAACATTCGGACGTGGCTATCTATTTTGTTCACGCGGAAACCCAAAACGCTCGGCGAGCGGCAAAAAGATGAAAACGCACGCTCAGCGGCAAATTTCAACTTTCTGTTGTCAAATGACAGTGAGAAAAATCTACTTTCGATGTCAGTCGTCGAAAAATATGTTTATCTACGACCACTACTAAAAGTAGGCCTTTTAGCGATAGCTTGTTTCACTAAAAGTGACGTTTTATAGTTTACCGTGTTTAAAGAAATCAGCTGTTTACTTTTAGCACATGTGCTAAAAGTGAAGCGAGGTTCAAAACTACAATTTCGAACTGCAAGTGAAGTTGTAAAGCTATTCTAGTTGCTTCTTGCGTTACAGGTAAAGCGTTTTTGAAATAATTAAAGCGTTATGTAATGAATACAGTCATATGTGGAGTATCAATAATTACATTTCGTAAGTCACCTTGACAGCACGGGCGTGGCCAAACAATCGCCAGCGGCGTAGGCTACTATTCATTATGACGCAGCGTCGCAGATGCGAACCTTTCTTAAATCGATATTTATGGATTAATAAAGGTAAAATTAAGGTCGTAGATAAAATATTGTATGCAACGCGTGCTAAAAGTCGTTTATGCGCGAGACATGTTATGAAACTCAGCCTTCGGCTTCGTTTCATAATTTTCATGTCTCGCGCATAAAAGTCGACTTTTAGCACTTGTTGCATAAATAGCTATTTTCGACGACTGTCATCGAAAGTGCTTCTAAAACTTTCTTTTGTGCAACAAAAGTTATTACATTCGTCGTACATTTTAAATGCGGCATATGCAGCGGGTTTCAGCTAGTTGTATTATATTGTATTTCACTTTTGTTTGTTTAATTAAGAATCTCAAGTAATGTAATTGGGCCTAGGGCCCGTGTTGCTTGATCATTTAAATAAATACATTTTTTGAGATACGATTTGTTGATCACTTCAAAGGGTTATAATTCAAACCTGAGCATCTTTTGGCAACTAAAAATCATTTGGGATTCAGATTAATTAATTAAATTAGATAACCTATCCCTACTCTGCAATGATTTAAAGGTAATCATTTGAAGTTGTACTTTTGCAAAATATCTCTTTCGCACAAGTCTCATAGTGGCCGTGGTCTTGGTACGTGATAAATAAGTGCCACATAATTTCTTACAATTTTTCAGTTTGTTTATAAGCAAATAATGATAATCGGTAATTACGTCGCATCTACTATGAACTTGAATATTCTTTATTATTTATAGCAATGTGGCCGCATCTATTACATTCTTAAAATATTTAGTTTTACGAATGGAAAGCGCGTGAAAATAAGTTTCGCACCTGTCCCTTTAATCCCAAAGTTTTCCTGGAAATGCTCTAATATGAAGGCAGGGAAATTATATCGGCGCAACAACTTAAACGCGACGATAAAACGAGCCACTACAAAATTTAAAGTTTCCGTTTGAATAGTGAAGAACGCTAAGTGCAGAAATATCTTTGGAGCTCTTTGTATTCGCGGCATATCTTCGACCGAACAAGTATCCACTCGGCGAAGTTGAGAACTTAAAATACTACGTTTGGCAACTTTAAGGTTATGTCGTTAGTTACCCAATTCTATGGACTCTCCGCCTCACTAACCACGCCGGTTTCTGTGCTTAGCCATAATATCGAACTTTATTGCCAGACATGAAAAATTCGCGCGGAATCACTTTCCAAGCTTCTTTATAGCAAGTGCCCCATTTATTGCCAACACAAATAAATGGAAACCGGGCTAAGCCCTAATCTGGAATCTTTTCGCCCCGAACCAATCTCGCCTAAGCCGCGAGGCAGAGGAGCAATTACATCGTAATTTTCGGCAGTTCGATAAACATTAGGCGCAAATATTTGTTTAGGAACTTACTATGTATTTTGCCGCCGATAAATTACTCCCGATTAGATATTTCGTCAAATAAAGAGCCCCACGCAGCACTTTTCGCCCTCCTAATGGATTTCCTTTCGCGAGGGTTGCTTCCACTAAATGCATGCAGATTTCGACTAATTTGCGCCTGGATTCGCGCTATTTTTAGTACGCTATTCATATGATATTCTAAGCATGTCTAGCTCTTTCCAGCTACCCTTTAAATACTCCACAGGAGGCTAAATATGGCTAAATTTTTTTCCCGCAACCCTTTTCAATCGAGCGCCAGATAAAAAATTAGTGGCATCAAATTGACGGTTCCCTGAACTGCTAAAAGATTTATTTCATGATTAAGTCGTACGTTTGCAACTTCAAGCGATAAAAAATTAAGAAGCTCTTATTTCGGAAAATTTACAGCGGATACTTCGACAGGAATATTTAAATTTGAATTTGCAAAGAAGCTTTGGAGACCTGACTTTATCTACAGCTTTTCTCAATAATCTTTAGAAGAAGTATAATGACTGAGTTTAAATTTCATTTATCGCCTATTCATCTTAAGTACATATATGAATGTAATTATCATGACATTATTATCTGATTATTGTTATTACTATCTATAATATTACTATGAACTAGGGTCCCGCAGTTAGGTGAATTACGGACTTTAATAAGGAAAGTGATTGGAAAAGGTTGCTCCTAAATTCACGTATTGAATAATAATAGTGGTGCCGGTGCACGATCTTTGGCTTATTAAATAGTACAATATTTTGATACACAATTGAACGGTTTTGGTGCCCCTATTTTATTGCTGCTCCGGTGAACATAAATTACTCTGTCTCAGAGTTAGGTCGCTAAATTAGAAATACTGGGTAGTGCAACTAATTTTTAGCAGCTCCAATTCAACTCCGATTTTACTTGTGAACTCACCAAAACTAAATCTGAAGCAGCTAACCTCAAAAATTGATATGAACACAAAGCAGTGTGCCCTCGTACAAATAGTAATAATTGATTTAGCTCATTACCAAAATCAGCAAACTACCACAGGTAAGCAATAATTATTCTCGGATAGCAACAGTACTAACGGCATTTGTTCTAGCGTGACATATAAGTGACGCCAACATCAATTGTTTCATATCCGACCAAAGGCGAACAATGTCGCGTCATCCTGCATTTTTAAGGGACGCTACCTACATTTCTGGAAACTGAGATGCACCGGATAATCGGGAACTGCGGCAATGCATAGCAGAAACTCCAATATTGCAGGCCCCAGCAATATAAAAAGGCTCTGGACGATGAAAATTGCGCAGAATACCTGGTTTATAGAAGCTTCCGATGATGATCGCACCTTTCACGGGACGCCAACTCGTTTTCTCAAGTGCTGCTAACCTGGTTACTCCAATCTCTGCACGAAGCTCGGAGTAGAGGACTCCTCTAGGTGTTGAGGGCACCTAACTTGGCTCCAACTAGCTCCTGCAGGCGGTATCGACTCCCAAACGTAGCCCCTATCTAGACTGCAGCTGCCTGGATTTTGTCGAACTCGAATAAACACAAAATACACCACTTGCATACTGGAAAACTGGCTCCAATTGTGCCTAACACTTTTATGATTCAATAAAACCAACGCTGGCACTAAATCGATGTGTTTTATTAACAAAAATTAAACTTTTCTGGGAGCTAACGTAAAACAATGTTACCAGCTTCGAAAATTTCAAAGCTCTTTTCTGTGGTTGTTAAACAAAAGAAGGCCTGGTATTATAGCAACATATCACCACCTTTGTTTAAGGAAATACAGTTTTATACTTAAAGTAACTTATAGAATAAGGTTTTGATAACGTCTTTAATTCTTACAGGCTAAATAAATGTTTTTCTTACGTTATAAATGCACTACACTGAATACGCTGCTCTTTCACTGTGTTTTTAACTGCACTGTCATGCTCTGTAGTTTATTATGCACTTAATAATGCCCTTAGTTTTATTTCTTTGGTATTCGTAGGTTGCCCTTTTACAAAATTTCTTGTGGGTTGCTTCTTGCAACGTTTCTAATCCTCGTACTGCCTTTCTACACCCTTCAGTTACTTTACTATTCTGGTCCTAACTATCTGACCAATATAATGCTCACAACTTTGTACTTGTGCAAACCATTTCTCACAATCACAAACATAATAGTGCAAACGTTAACGCTACCATCGTCAGATACAATCCAACTGCATTCGCACTTTTAAAACCTCGTCAAATCGGAGCCCAAGAACGTAACCCTTTTGAACTAGCTTTTTATGTTACCTTTTGCCTCAGTTTGTGAAACTCAGCTGCACCCATCAGTGCATTTATCTCAATAAAAGTAAGCTTGCACTAATTAAAATAATAATTCGGTGTCTCGGTTTGACTTTTAATGCATTTCAGTTCAATTGGCAAGCATAATTGTAGAGAGCGCAAAACTATTGCAATATATTTGCTATTGCTGTAGTTTTGAAAGTAGCCTTCTGCCCCCTGTACTTAGGCCCTACGCCTTTTTTTATTCTGATGCTTTTGCTTTGGTGGTGACTTTATCGACCATGAGGATCAGTTCTGTTTCCATCGTTTGTGTGGAGACAGTCGGTCCTCAGTTATTCTATCAATGTGAATAGAAATTTCCATATTTAATGCTTTTGACGTTGTTGTAAACCGATGTAGCAATCTTTGCAGGTTGTCTTCATTTCTGGCAATCGCAACAGCATCGTCTACGCAGAATACGACTGTCACTTGCATTGATCCATGTTATAGCATTTCAGTCCTTTAACGCTTTTAATGTTGGTTATAACGGTGGGAGCTTTTAAACGTAGTATACGTTCAGAATCAAGTTGATTAATTTTAGCGCAACCTGTTTTTGGTTCTTCGATTTCTATATATTTTTAATTCTCTCGTCTAAAAGACGAAGTAAGTATTGTAATAACAAAAAATCACCTTCCGGGATTTCTTCAGATCTTTACGACGATATTTTTTATGCATAAAACCGAGAAAATGTCGAACAAATATATACAAGGTGAGCACCTTCAAAAATTGTTTGTTTATTTCTGCGTCAACTGAGAAATAGATAAAGGTAATCATTTTCACATAGGCAGGCTTTACACTGGTTGAAATTGGAGCCCAACAAATACAGAGTAATGTCGTAAAAGAGTCAAAACATTTGAACAGGTCCGTTCTTTTAAATACAGGCGCGCATCTTCAAGCCGGGAGAGCTCCTCGATTGCTCGATGGATCAGAGGTGAGATTTAAATTCGCTTTCGCAGGCGCTGTACTTCTAAACCCACCACCGGTTTTTTAAATTTGTAAATAGTTGGAGTAATACGATATTGTGCATGCAGACTATATGTCTACCTGACATCAAATCGAGAACATTTCGGACAAATATAAGTATACAGGGCAAGCACGTTAGAAAATTTAATTTTGGTAATTTTTGCGTCAACTGAGAAGTAGATAAAAGTAATAATTTGCACATAGGTCAAGCTTTATATTTGACAAAAATGTGGCTCAACAGATACAGAGTAATGCGTAAAATGGTCAACATTTTGAACGAGTCCGTTCTCTTAAATACAGCCGCGCAAAGTCGGGAGAGTTCCTCGATGGCGCAATGGATCAGAGGCGGGATTTAAATTTGCTCTTGTAGGCTCTGTAGGTCGAATCCCATCGCCGGCAATATTTTTATTTGAAATAGGTTTAATTCGCATTGTTTTTTCTTTTATTTTTTAGGAGATCAGGAATTGCGCATGAACTTTGTGATTTCCCAAAGAAAACTACTTTTGTGTTTTTCCAACATGGTCATATATTCTTATTTAGTTTTGCAATATGAGAAATACGGGCAATATTATTATTATTATTATACAGGCTATCCTCGAAAATGTGAAGAAAATTTGAATGGAGAATAGCTTACATCAAAATAAGAGAAAAAAGTTATATAAGTATAAATATAAGTTCAAAATAGCATCTTAAGGGATCTACAGCTCAGAGAAGGGTAAAAAAATAAGATGGATTTTGTTTAAATAAAATAATACAAATAGTACAAATTTGCTTTAATGTGGCATATCTACTCGATTTTTATGCTGAATTAAATGCAATTGAAAAAAATTGGTACAATGTTTAAAAGAGGTAGTTTATACATAAACTGGCTAGGGAGTAGGAATGTTTTATGTTATCACTTTTTACAGTAAAAATTTTAGTCAATTCTAGTCACATATTCGAAAAGGTTCGACTTTTTACAGAAAAAGGTTCTGTTATTTAGAATAGCTGAGAGCATTAATTTTCGAGAAAAGCGATCATTAAGCTCGAAATTCGCTACTTCAGGAGCGTAATCTATTCATCGCGATGAGTTTTTCCATTTAACCTTCTCAGGGCTGTAGCTCTCATAAAACGCACTTTCCGGACATATATTTATATGAACTATTCCTATTACTTCGATGTGAGCTGTCCATCATTAAAAATTTTTAACACTTTTGATGACACCATGTATAATATAATTTAGATACATTTATAAAATAATTCGCACGTAAACGTTATTTGGTTAAGATACTGTTACAGATTCCAATGTTATTAAACATAATTGATTTCCCATTTTAACATTTTGTCAATGTACTATGCAAGACAAAAAAACTGGTACAACTCTTGATAGAGATTTTAGCATACTTTGATTAGCTGAAACGAGGCTTTGAACAATTATGTTTGTTATATCCATGGCAACGTCTAAACAATTTGACGGTTAAGTAGCAACTGTACATATTAAAGTCACAACAGACCATACCTACTGTACCAGTTTTTGTCTTGCATAGTACCGGCACGTTGATTACCAAAAGACGAAAGAGCAGATTCAGTAATTTTGGTATTTTTTGTTATATAATGGTAGAAGAGTACCCGCGCTTAAGCGCGGTTTTAATTGAGTTCAAAATGTTTGCCTCTTTCTTGCAGTAGGTACACTTGCTTTCAAAACTTTCGCGTACACATTCAAAATCAAGTAACAACGATTTTGCAAAATTTTAGCTGTGTGAACGGGTAATTTTGAGATTAGGTTAAAAATGACATTGACAGCATATGCTCTGTCAGTCGAGGCATTTTGACTTTTAAAAAATTTAAATGTCAGAGTTGATTAATTACAACCCTGATTTAATACAGCGAAAAATAGGTGTACGCGAAAGTTTTGAAAGCAAGTGTACATGGTAGGATAACGACTATCAAATAGAGGCATGTTACAATCATTATTCCCACTTGCAACGTTTGAGAAAATTGACATTTGTTGACACTGACAAGTTGGTTTTGTGACATTCAACAGTGTTATATTTTCGCCATCAAATATAAAAATACCTCTAGCTATCTGTAGTAGTTACCGCCTAATGGCGATCGTTAGAAAAACAGATATACCCTATTTGATACCTTTGGGATGTAAGTTAAGAGAAACCCTGAAAATAGTTTGACCAGATCTGTAGAAGGAAATAGTTTGCCGAATTTTAACTTTTTACCTGCAGTAGTTTCCGCTTTGTGGTGACTTGTAGAAAAACGCATCCTACTCCATTTATATCCGTTTGGGGAGTGCATTTAGTAAAATCCTGAAAATAGTTTATCCCGATTTTTAGAAGAAACTGATCCGGAATTTCAACTTCCTACTTGCAGTTAGTAGTTAGTTGGGATTTGTTCTGCGGAGACTGATGTCAATCAAGTAGGCCTTCATATGCCGTTTTTGCCAACCACGTGGACAAGGTCTAGGCATGCAGAGTACCAGGTACCTTAGTCCTACTTAAAATTTTGTCGAGACTAACAAGTCCCAACCGTAGCAAGGAATCTTTTACTTACTGCAAATCGTAGTAACATAGGACCCACGGCTCTACATCACGTCCGAATGATGGCCTTCGTAGAGGTGTTCATCCGCATTTTTTATTTTTGTAAAACGTCAGCGGAATCGGGGATCGAACTCTCGACCCTTAGATCAGTAGCCAGAATACTTAACCACTGAGCTATAGAGCCCGGCTTCCTACTTGCAGTAGTTACCGCGTAGCAGCGATATTTATAAAGACAAATGTTCCCCATTTAATCACTTTGATGAGGCGTGAATTTCTAAAAACAGTGAATTTTTTTGACCCGATTTGTAAAAGAAACTGATTTTCTGAATTTCAATTTGTTACGAACAATAGTTCCCGCTATGTGAAGATTTGGGGAGGGAATTCTAAAATACTCCCAACGCTACAATTTGGAAACGCGTCTCATGATAGCGTTTTTGGATTTCGTACAAACAATATAGAATGGCTCTGAATAAGCAATTATCATAACGTACTATTTGTATAATTTATTTGTTCACGTACTGCAAATGTCAAACACTAAATAACAGCAGCTCTCAGGCCGCTCGTAAATAGTTCAAAATTCGAAGTGGTTCCTATTTTTCAGTGTTCTTTTCATTTTTTTTTTGTGTTAGTTTAGTGGATATTTCATACATTAAAAGTTAACTAGTATTAATTATAGAGTCATTGGTAGAAAATACCGCGCTGATGTGTGCCATGTTGCAAAAATCGTTCCAAAAATGGGTTTAGATTATTCTCGATACTCCAAGGTTCTTACCAAAAAATCTAGAAAGAGTGCAACTCTGTTTAAAATTTATCGATAGTGGAGAATTGCCCCTAAGAGCTAATATTTGTGAGGTAAGTTCAATTTTATATTTTCCGTACACCTAAGTAAGTTTCATCAATGTCTATCAAAGTTTTGTTTTAGTTTCATTTAAGAGATCAATCAGAATGCAAAAGAATCGGCAACAAGAAATTATTAAAATGGAAAAAGTACAGAATTCCCCTTCTATTGCTAATATAAATTATTATTAACCGTGCTTCTCTAGTAAACTCAACTAAAATTTTAAGGGAAGCAAATAAGAGGAGGGGAATTGGTTCCGGATTCTGCAGTTGAGCCGGAATTGCATTAACACCATTCCAATAGAAAATTTTTACAACACTCCTACAAAAACGCGAAAATACGTGAGTAAAAATCTGTGATTTAGCAGTTGGTTTATACTAGGTGAGTTTTTAAAGTGTTGCAAGGCGATATGCGCTCAGGTTATAATACTGCGCTTCGCTACCTTGATGTATAATATACTATAATTTGCTTTTTCGGCTATGGAATTGTGATTTATTAGGTTATAAAATAAAAAAGAATAATAATTGTTAAAACGTCACAATTCTCAAGTGACTACAGTAAAAATAACTTATTTATTTCCATGGAAACGAATAATAATTCTGAAATAAGTGAACCTGATTTTTCGAAAAATAGATTATTATACATCAAGGTAGCGTATTATAACCTGAGCGCATATTAGATACTGAGCGCGAAGGTTATAAGAAGATTCGTTAACGTGGTGTATATGCTATTTTTTGCACTACCAAACGACCTAATACTTAAATTCCCAACAAATTTCGAAAATATTTTAATAGTCTACCTGACAATACAGCTCTTTAAAACGTCAAAATTAAAATAGTCATATTTGGTAACTTAGCAATTTATTAGTTACCACGGTGAAAATTGTTTATTTTACTTTCTCTCCCTTGGTGGAGAAAATCAACTTCACGACCTAAAGATAGGCCAATAACTGTGCCTTCTGAGACTAGTAGTGCAAAAAATTATTTATTTTGTAAATTTAATCAAAATTTAGTTAACCATAATTCCTTACCGAAGCAGCAAATCTAAAAATGTTTGCACACATACGTAGTTTTTTACGTAGATCCTAATTTTATAAACAAAAGTGCATTATCCTATTTAATATTCCAAAGTTACCCCTAACCCACAAAATACGTTTAAATATGTGCCTCCATCTCCCTATTACCTCACCAAAATCTAATGAAAACCGTTTTCGAGATATTGCCTTGTAACATTTTTAAAATGGTGCAATTTTAAAAAATATTTTCCAAAAGGACAGTGATGGCATTTTTGGTAACCTTTCAGGATTGTGTCACTATAGAAATCGTTTCTTTTCATAATTTGGTTTAAATAAATCTCAGTCCATTAATAAAATATTATCATTTGAAGATTTTGAATTTTGCCCAAATGTTGATAGAGCAAAGTATGCCAAATCGTTACCAAAAATTTGTTAAACGTTCGTAGGAGACTCAAAGAAGCTATTAATCGCCTTTTTTACTTCTTCTTATTTTAGTGAAAAATAGTTTTTTTATAATTTTATATTTTTTAAAATTTTATTAATATGATTTTGTTAATGCTTCGGTTGACATTTGCGGACAGTGAATAATAGACTTAATATGAGTATACCATAAAACAAAAACTTTTATATATATATTTTATAACGTAATGTAACAAACCCAATTTTCATTGGTGGTCCAGTTCATTTGTGGAGCAGTATATATAAGCACATTTTAAATAAAAATGTAGGTAGTGTACGCTACATTAAATATTGCCTATTTTATTTTCAGATTTCTTTGTAAATGTTGGGTGGTGTTGCTAGGGCTTAGTGAAGCGATAGTTTTACCAAAGCAGCCGTTTATTTGTTCAACTCACTTTGAAGAAAAGGATTATGTAAGACCACCTATCCAAACGTTTGCAGAAAGATGCTTTGCCACTTCCTTTCGAAAGTAGACTTTCTTCGTGTTCAAATGTAAGGTACTAGGTACATTAGATATACTTTAAAAAACAAATAAAGTTTAAAGTTTTCCGGATTCCAAAAATAAAAGGACTTTATGGTATCTATGTAGCACAAAAAGGATTATTAAAGTTCTGCCATATTTCTCTAATGTCTTACCCCATAATTATTATCATTCCTACGTTGTGTCAATACTTGTTATGCTTTAGCTATTACGTTTGACTTTTCTGATTCTATTTAGTTTCTGACAAATTCTCTTTTAAGATGAATTTATGTAATTTATATGCCCTTCAATAAATTATTAATATTAGTGGTACTAAATATTTCTAGCTCCAGCAGAACACAATTACTCTTAAAACAGGTCGGGTTCACGCATTATAAATATTGTTGTTACTTCTGAAAAGTCGTTTTGTTTATTGCAAGCTTACTTCAAAATTCATATGACATTTTTTGCAATTGTTAATGTCATATATACTATGAAAGTGGAAAATCCATCAAAACACATATTTGTTACAATACCTGTGATACAATAAACATGAAAAAAGTAAGTAGTTTTTTTTTTAGTTACTTCACTTCACTCTTTTAATGCTTTATTTTTAATTCTTTCAATAAATACCTGCACGTGTCACCCGTCCAAGGAAGTCGACCTGCCTCTTTACTGATCCAAGTGTAAGCCGACAGCTCACAGAAGTTTCCTAATCTTCGGACTAACACCAGTATAGATGCAATCAACTTTACCAAGAAGTTTTCTTTGATTTGATAACCTTCATAATTATTTTCATTACTTTGCAACACCAAATTCCCTATTTCTTGAATTTCTCTTAATGTCAGTTTATTTAAGTCTTGATATTTTTTACTCTTCATATATTTTTTCAATACCAATTAACATTTGTTTCATTTTCTCAGAATGTAAGGTAAGTGAGGACACACGTTCGAATGCCGCATTCAAAGATAGCTTGGTGTAATGCATAAGTAGCTAGCTTGTATGGCAGCAAACTTAAGCTATTAGGCGCATTTGATCCCAGGAATCACCAATTAACATGTCCACTATCTTTTTGAAATGCTACTCTAAATATTCATAATTTATTCGCTTAACGCAACAGAATTATAGCCATTTACACAAGCAAAGGTACAAAGAAACCAATTTAAATTTGAATCTGAATATAGCTTGATTATATTATTTCGCTGAGTCAAGGCTTTTTCTTATCTTCTAAGGGCACAGTATATGATTTTATACACACTAGAACAAACAGATAGCTTGTAACTTTCCAACTCGACCTGGCTTGTCTCCTGTCACAAACTTGCGAATTGGCTGCTTGTCGGAGTATACCAATAGATACATTTATCTGCTCGCCCTTTCTTATGAAATACGTATAAGCCACGTGTGAAGTGGCAGAAACGATAACCAATCATACTAAAATTTGCCGAAAAGTGTCGAGGGTTGCCCCGTAGATTAATTTCAGAGGCTTGGCAAGCCGCCTGTTTTCTACTATGCCTTAGAATTGGCAGAAACAAGCGTCTACATTGATTATTTGATGATTGAAGAGTTGTGAAGGATATGGCCTCGCTTGATCTAAATGATGTTTTGGGTTATCTTATATTCCCAAAATAATGAACAATGAATAATGTTTGATTATGGTAGAAATCGCCAATTAATCTCACACACAAAGCGAATATTTATACAATTTTTCTAAATATGAACGTTAAAATACTTCTTACAGATGAGCTTTTTTCCTCAAATTTACAGTTTACTAAAAAAACAAATAGTTGCTATTCACTTCTTTGTGCCTTCCAAAACGATAACCCCTTTAGAAAAAATTAATTGGCGTTCTTAAATGTGGATTGCACATCTATTTTGAAAATTGCACTTATGCCACCCGAATTATACTCAAGAGACGCATTCTAACTATAATAGTTATGGAGCCAATATTCTAAATACACAAAATATGGGCACCCATAACTAATTTTTCATTCTGCTCCTCATCATTGCATTAAAAGCCGCTTATTCTAACCAGCAAATTCGTCGGGTTTTACGATTTTTAGAAAATATGGGCAGAGATACGGCCTTTGCCCAGAAAAGGGCAGCACTTAGCCTTGCAATTTACTGCGGGAAACAACATTAAGGGGTTGCTGCGAAAGTGAAACATCAAAAGTGTGATACTGACAGTTACTACTTTTACGCTTCCATAAATAGGCCACTAAGCAATTTGCCCCGCACCAGTAAAATTTTAAAACCATCTGAAATGATAATGCTACCCCAAATTAGGAAAGCGACCCTGCTAAATTTAGAAATTTCACTTTTCGGTGCGTGTGCGGTTCTGGCCAGCTTTCTAAAGTTTGTATAATCAACTTCCACTTGAAATTCGTCGTGTTGTATGTGCATTAATAAATGATGACATGATTTCGTTCTTCTGTAAATGTATCTTTTATGCGGTAAATGTAAAAATAAACGGGCTCGCTTAAATTGTTTGTGTATTGCCTATGGCTTATTGTAGTATTAAATTATTTATTTTAATGCATTTAGGTCGAATCAGTAAATCTTGACATAATTCGCTTCATACAATATGTAATGTTCTAACTGAGGTGTAATAATTATTTATTAATACGGTTGTGCATCCAGTACCGTTCCTGGGGCTCGTCTAATACAATATATAGATTATCACTGAGTTGAAGCATATAATTCCACCATGTGGAACTATTAACAACGACTCATCAATATATTGCTGTATGCATAATCTCACAGTGACGATTTCTTCCTTTACTGTGGCTAAATATTCCCAGGTCACGGTGTATAACGTCATTAGGTACGAACCAGGGAGCATTAAAAGTAACTCGCAATGTTTTGAATTGGAAACGCTGGATCTTCGAGGTATTTGACTCTCTAGCCGAGCTGAATCATCACCGATTAGAGACGAAGCTTCAGCGCTTCGCATGACGTGATCACAGGCAGGTTTCTGCTCACATATGCTGTACGTTAAATAGCATGAGAGCATAGTAAAAAATAAGGGCATCCTGTGGAAACGGGGTTACCAGTCGCGAACTAAGCCCTTAAGCCCTGTTTACACGGGTTTAGTAAACAGTCTAGTTGCTGGAGCAAGTAACTGGCTTCGTTTTATGATAGGACAGTTGCTGTTCCAGTGACCGTTCACATACGTTTTAGTATTTCGCTTTAGTTTGTGAGTGAAATCATCATAAAATGGATCGCTCAAACTTATTAAAGAAAGTAATTAAAAATATTTCAAATCTTCTCATGGATGAATGTTTGGATATACTTCATGAAGAATTGTACAAGAAAAAGAAAGTGTGGACAAGGAGATGGCTTTTAAAAGAAGACCTACACATGGGGCTTCAGCTCAAATTCTTAACGAGATCTAAGTAGAAGACCCTTTAGAATACAAATTGTGCTTAAGACTGTCTCTCTTCTTGGAATTAATATGTGGTGGGGACAGGATAGCAGGCAAGTAAGTTGAGCTGTTTTCAATCTACTTGCCTGGCTTCATTTACTGGATCCAGTACTCTACTCGCCACTGGCTTCTCTGTTCACACGAGTTTAGTTACTGAAAGCCAGTGACTTGCTCCAGCAACTTGACTGTTTACTAAACCCGTGTGAATGAGGCTTTTGTCGTAGCCCACTCGCTTTTTCTGCAATGGAAAATTAAGTTTCAAAACAAAAATCAAAATTTTAATATAGGTAGTACTAAATGCAAAACTCGAAATTTGGTTTACTTATTTGTTAACGAATTTAGTTTTCCACCCTTATTTCCTTTGCTTAATGGCCTATTAATATTAATTTTATTATAGCAATTTGTAATAAACTTATGGGTTGTAGAATTAATTACAATTTTCACCAGTCTTTTCCTACTGTAATATTTGCAGCCAAGAAAATGAACTAATTTTTTTCAGAACTATAATTTGCATACCTTGGAGTGTTTGAAAAGACTAACGTTTGCTCATGGTATAGCAGTAATCAATTTTCTACGCAAAACTTTATTCTTCCGGAAGCTAAACACTTTCACTTTATTCTGTGATTCTGCACCTAGAGATGGAACACTAATACGGCATAATAATTTAACTATGTATATCTAACACAGCATTCGTACATATATGGTATAATTGGAATAAACTACTCTTAAGTTCATTTGCCGTAAACAGTTTTAAGTGATACCTAGCAAAAAGCGTCATACAACTCTAACCAGGTTACTGCATAAACTGCAATGTGAATTTCTTACGTGGTTATTTGTTCAAAACTACAACTAAAATCGCTTACAGCAAAGCACAAAGCATTCACAAGAACACTAAGTGACATTTCTATTAACCACAACTCAACTACATTCGATAATTGCAATAAAACGTTGAATTACAATGTTCAGACCATTCACACTCGGCCATTACAATACTTGTAAAGCTGGCGTAATAGGCTCGATACATCAGAAGTAACTGGCTTCGTCTCTTAGTGTCTTAGTTCATAGTAGTTTTATATAATAGCAGTTTGTTTACTACCCTGTGATGAGACTTTGTACTTAGTGTTCAGCAAATTTTACGGTAGATAAGGCCTATTTGTAACCGCTTGTTCCATGTGTACATTGCCTGTATTGTGTATTAGCATTAGTTTCAGCCACTTCTACACTTTATAAAGTTGTACCAATTATCGCTATGTCATCAAGCAAAAGTGACATTTTACTATTAGGAGTAGATAAGATCAGTGGTGTAGATTCCATACAAGAATAGACTGAGCACGCTGCCTTCTGGCACACTCGTTCGATTAGTAAGGTGTATTTAACAAAGTGGTGCCTGTTTGTCAGATAATATTTCAGTATCCAGCATTAAGAATGGGGCGAGTTGGTCTTTATTTTGTAAATCAGATCTTTATGCCACACCTTATCAGAGGCTCGGGATATGTCGTTAAAAGCGACTGAGCAGTACTGCTTGCCCTCTAGTAATTTTTGTATTAACACATGTAACAAAATTTTCCAAAGAAATTGTTATTGGTTTGTTGAAAGTAACCAACAGCGAAGTCTATTCGAAGTTCAAACCAATAAGCTTGCTACTCGGCCAGTAATTATCAAAATGAAGATACACAATTGAAACTATAAAGAAGAAGGAAATGTCCTAAATATATAGCTGCTCAGTTAGAAAGGGCTCCTTGATGCCATGCTCTACGAAATCGTCACTTTGTTAATAATAAAATCAGAATTGTGCCACTCAAAGATAGATAATCTTCTTAATTCCCCACAGGCGATGCGTATTGGAACAATTTAGGCGTTACTTAGCAGGAAGCTCTACGAGCTTCTCCTTAGACAACATGAGCATGAGAGGCTGATCGGATGGTACAAAACTGTTTCAGTTGAGTCATTTCCAGGTTTGCAAATAAGAACTATTTGAGTAGCCAAATGTCAGGATAGTCATACACATATGCTGATGTCCGAACTTTGATCTAAAGATCAACTAGATAACAGCCGCCAATAGCTACTTGGACGTGTGTCTCTTCTTCAAGGAGTATTTATATTGGTGAGGATTTAAAAAGGTGTTCTGTAATCGTGAGCACCTTTCCCCAATCTGTTCTTGCCCAGTTACCATCATGGGTTCTAATAGGTGGCGCCGTATTTTGGAGGTACTTTCTACAATTATTTTTGTAACTTTCCACAAGGGATCGGTTGCTGCCATAAGAGGGAGGGATTGCAAGAATACCCTAATTTTTAATGTCAACTAACATCCTTTCTAGTTGTGTGAGGAAGGATAAATGTTTTGGCCTTACCTGGTGGCGAAAGTTGTAGTATGTATTTTGCCAGCTGGTAACTATCGGTCTAATTGGGCTAACTTGCCAAGAAGGGTCGGGGCTCCAGCTACGCTGAAAGAGAATAAAAAGCAGATGGCGCCAGGTCCTCAACGTCGTTTAATCCTTGCGTCGGACCATCACAAGGTAGAGATAATTCTAGCAAATCGACCAGATAAATATAACGACCAATAAAATGTCACAGCTTTATTTAAATTGGTGGGTACTACAGTGCCATTCAAATAGGTATAAATATAGATACAAATATAAATATAAATATATATACGAATAAATTTAGGCAGGTATACGATCGACAAAACATACACTTTAAAAACTATGATCGGGCGCCGCAGAGGCAATAATTAAGAAAAAAGTACAATATATATATATATATATAGAGAGAGACATAGACGGTCATTATCCAGCCCATAGGATATATTTACTGTACGCTGTGTAGCCCAATCATACAGTGTTGAGCCCAGGTGAGGGCTCATCAACGAATCAACGTGTATATGTAGTTCATTCAATTGAAACGTGCACAAGGAATACGTACACAAATTTTTGGCTGGGCTCATCAATGCTATGGTTACATATCCCTTATACAGCATCTAGTTCAGGGTACCGCTCACCAGGGGGCGCCTTGTATATACACGAAAAACGTATACAGACATTGTGAAGCCCACTACACTCACCACTCGTTGTGTGGCCCGAAATTAGGCAACACTGTACGGTATGCTAATAGTCTGACTATTCGATGTAATCTTACACCAGTTGATTAAATGAACGTGTCGGAATTCTCTATTAAACTAATAAATTACATATAATGTAGTCTTAAGGTATATGTATCAATAAATGTTGAATTAATTAGTATTGTGTATTGAAATATTATTTACTTTTTTAAAGGATTTTTATATGACAAATATTTGATATTAGTAGGGTAAATTTAAAATAAAAATCTCGTACAATAATAATGGATCGTAAACAATAAATATAAGTAAATGTTTATATACATTAAACGGAATCATACACTTTGTTTGTAAATGTTTTAATTTTGAACATAACACTTTAGTACCTGTACATTTTACTGTACATCACTTATAATAATGCAGAAGACTAAAAGCCGTGTTTACACAACTAAAAGTACCACGGTTGCATTCGTTTATTTCTATTTTCGGGTTTTTGTAAACAAACTTTCCTTAACTTTTAATAGCGATATTATCAGAGAAAACAATTATTTATTATGCCTCTTTCTTGTGTTTTTTAAAACTGTTGACACAGATTCAAAGGCAAGTGAATTTTGGTTAATAATAAAGAGAGTTACTGAATGCAACCAACGGCCGAAGCAAAGAAATATTGAAGCCGTGCTTTTTAAGCATATTAAATGTGTCTCTGACTCTGATGTTTACACATAACCTATAAATTATTTTGACTACGAAACTTTTGCAAATTGTTGTTCATCGCTTTGATTGCCCTGCAAATATACCACAGAGTTGGCGTTGTACCCTGCATACGGGCTGATTTTCAGGTATGCCGATCAACGAAGAATTATACGAGGGAAACGTTGCAGTAAAAAAAGTTGGCGTTGTACCCCGATGTCGGTAATAAACCTGCATACGAGCTGATTTTCAGGTATGCCGATCAAAGATGAGTTACACGAAGTATAACAATTTGTTTCCTTTATTATAGCGACATTTTGAAGATTACCTAAGAAATACAGAAAACCGTGAGCTCCCCAAGTTTGGAATCTACTTGGTTCGACCTGCAAAACACTGCTTTCCGGTCTCGTAACGTAAATTACTATTAAGATTAATTTAGTTTGAAATGTGTATAGCTCAATACTGCCGTCATAAGCAAGAAGGCGGTATCTACAAAAAAATTGAAATTGAGTTATTGGTATCGTTGGAATTGGTACAAAATTCCAATCATTTTAGATAAGTAACAAATCGATATCTGCACTGTAACTATGATTTTCAGATGAAAAAAGGCGGTATTTACAGAAATTTTGTTACTTATAAAGCACAAGAAGGCGTCATATGCAAAATGCAAAAGTGAAAAGCAGTATCTGCGTGTAGAAGCCGCCTTCTTTTTTTGTTTTGTTAGATATCGCCTTTACTGTCTGTTTTCGTGGACGCAAATGTTCAGATACGGCCAACTGCCGTTTCATTAAATTAATAGTATCAAGTCTTCCATTATACAACATTTAAAATATTTTTTAGAGGAAGTTCAATCCCTTCATTTAAATAGGATTTTACAGGTAATAAGTTTTATAAATAATTTAGTTACATTAAACAAGTTATCTAATAATAATATTCTTGTAGTTTTCCATGGGCGGCCCTAATGTTGATTGGAAGTTTTTTTCTTTATTAAAAGAACATCGGATGAAGTAAACAACAAAAAAGATACTTGATATTGGTTCTTGTGGGCTTCATATAGTACATGGAGCATTGCAAACTGGGCACAAATCTGCTGGCTGGAAAATGAATGAATTCCTTAGAGGATGTTACTTATAAAGCACAAGAAGGCGTCATATGCAAAATGCAAAAGTGAAAAGCAGTATCTGCGTGTAGAAGCCGCCTTCTTTTTTTGTTTTGTTAGATACCGCCTTTACTGTCTGTTTTCGTGGACGCAAATGTTCAGATACGGCCAACTGCCGTTTCATTAAATTAATAGTATCAAGTCTTCCATTATACAACATTTAAAATATTTTTTAGAGGAAGTTCAATCCCTTCATTTAAATAGGATTTTACAGGTAATAAGTTTTATAAATAATTTAGTTACATTAAACAAGTTATCTAATAATAATATTCTTGTAGATTTCCATGGGCGGCCCTAATGTTGATTGGAAGTTTTTTTCTTTATTAAAAGAACATCGGATGAAGTAAACAACAAAAAAGATACTTGATATTGGTTCTTGTGGGCTTCATATAGTACATGGAGCATTGCAAACTGGGCACAAATCTGCTGGCTGGAAAATGAATGAATTCCTTAGAGGAATTTATTATCTATTTAAGGATTTTCCCAAGCGAAGGGCAAATTTTCAAAACGTGACCGAATCCCACCATTTTCCCAAGAAATTTTGTGTAACACGATGGGTTGAGAATCATTCTGCAGCAACTAGAGCTATTGAAATTCTAGATCACATAAAAACTTACATAGAACACTCTAAAACTAAACTGCCAGTAAATATTTCAGTAACAAATGTTAAGTCAGGTTGTAAAGATTCATTTATAAAACCAAAATTAGCTTTCTTTGCTTTGATTGCTTCTATATTAGACCCATTTTTAAAGAAGTATCAAACTTCTAATCCAATGTTATCTTTTTTAAAAGACGATATTGAAGCATTAATCCGAAATTTATTGTGTCGAATTGTAAAAGTTGATACATCAGATTTAAATATACAGCAAATCCTACAAATTAATTTGGAAAATGCTTCTAATCTGAAAAACGTGAAGGATGTTGATGTGGGATTTGAAACAAGAAGGTATTTAAAGAACAAAAAATTAAATGAAAAAGACAAATTATTATTTTTAAAAGATTGCCAGCATTTTGTGAAGGCAACTGTAAAAAAAATAACAGAAAGATGTTGTATAAAGTATCTGTTGGTACATGCAGTTACTTCGCTTAATCCAAAAACAATTAATACTAATTCTGTATCGTGGTTAATGGAAAAATTTGATAAATTACTAGAAATATTACATGATCATGAGATTATTACAGCGACTACAGCAGAACGATCAAAAATTGAATATGCGACATTTATTAAAACTAAGATTTCTGAAATCGCTTTGTATAAAGAGGCTGAGAGACTGGATTGCTTTTATCATCGTTTGCTTGTGGGACATGAATTCGAAAATTTATGGAACATTGTTAAATTCATTTTGATTATGTCCCATGGAAATGCTAATGTAGAGGCTGGATTTTCCATTAATAAACATTTATTAGTAGAAAACTTAAAAGAGGAATCTCTTACTTGTCAGCGTGTTGTTTATGATGCTGTACACAGCAAGGGTGATGTTTTAAATGTTGTCATTAGTGACAAAATGAGATCCTATGTAAAAAATTCTAGCTTCAAATATAAGTTGGCTTTGGAACAAAGAAGAAAAGAAGAGCAACAGGAAAGTCAAGAAGCAGCGCTGAAGAGAAAAGCCACGCAAGAAATATATATGCTAGAATCTAAACAAAAAAAAATAGAACGCGATACAACGTATGAGTCTAACATAATTCAGACAAAAATTGCTGAATTAAGAAAGTACTTGTAATTTTTTTTTGTTTAAGTTATTTTGAATGTACAAGTTTTGATATGAAAAGTTATTTTATGTGTTAATGTTCCTTTCTGTGTTTATTATTTTTTGTATTCTATTAACTTGTTTATTTTTTATTTGTGTTTACTACGTATATATTTATAATACCTATAGGTATACATTTGAGAATATAGACTTCTTTATGCATGTATGTTTTGTGAAAATAAAATTTTAAGGGATATGTGTATTTTATTAATTATTATTCCGTTCGTTAAAATGTTTTCGAATAAGTTGATGATAGTCGTTGATGCCGACTGAGTCAGGGAAAAGTCAGGGAATTTAATTTTCCTAATTCAGTGAGTACCCTGTATATGGATCGGAAACGTGGACATTGCTCAAGCCGGACCTTGACAAGCTTGAGGTCTTCCAAATGCGATGCTTGAGGCAAATTCTCGGTGACTCGCTCCACGACCGCCTTCGAAACGAAACAATTACAGGAAGATGTGATCAACAAACACTGATAAGGAGAACAAATACAAAAACGTCTACTATGATGGTTCGGACATGTCTGCCGAATGGATGATAACCGTTTGCCATGTAAACTTCTTTGGCAAGACAGTCCGGCAAACTGGAGAATTCAGCGATCGGCACCGAAGAAAACCTGGCTAAAGAATATTGAGGGCGACTTAAAGAATTAGCGATTATCGATTATCGATGCCCAAGACGTCGCCAAAAATCGTCAAGAATGGAAACGAATCGTAAATGGAGTTCGAGCCCAGCGGCACCGACAGCAGCGTATTCGTTGCGGGGACGTCCCGCCCGGACCGCCAGCTAACGGACCAAAGAAGAAGCTTGAGAATTTTTATATTTGGCGCCATTTCTACAATGAATGTGTCGCCCACTGTGTCTTTTCCGCATAGACGTCAGACTAATACTGAATCCCCGCGTGTACCGAAAGATTGAAGTCGGTGAATCCCCGGTTAACTCGGGAAAGTCCCTCAGTGAAGGCAGGCAGCGAAGCTGGCGCGCGGCGCGATTGAGAAATGCAACAGCGACACTTGCGACAGAAAAATGAGACAAGGCGTTTATTTTTTATTTTGTTTTTTGTCCGTTTAAGAGAACATTTTCTTGTGTCCGCGTCCGTTCAAGAGAATGTCCGCCCAAGAGGGAGTTAACACAATGCAAATTATATGAGAGTCGGTCGGGACCATGCGAAACTGTCTGCCCAAGGGAGGTGACCGTGTATCCGCGAAGGGGAATTTCACTGTAACAGCAATAAGATAACACAAGAAAATAACACGTATTGCTTGAGTAAGAAAGAGATAAACATAATAGCAAATATTGGAGTAGGCCTGACGCACATTTAATTATGACAGATGTCAACCACACATGCCTACTAAAATAATTTTTTTTCGTATGGTCATCTCTTACTTACCTAAGCATTCTATTTTGTTGTTCATGTTATCTCATTGCTGTTATATATAATTATGGCCCAATCCGTATTACAGCATAATTTTCATTTAGAGTAATGAAATAGTATATTGTATGTTAACAGCTGAAAGTGCATTCTTGCCGCTTGCACGTGAATATTGCTGGTTGAGGCAAAGCCGAAACCAGCAATCATGCAAAAGTGGCAAGCGCACTTTTAGCTCGAAATATACATACTATTTTTTCGACGACTGAGCATATTATTAATGGAAAATATCATATTTCATTTTATTGCAAATATTAATTGACAATCAAGTTAACATTACTCGTGCAGTCTATTAGACATGTGATGCGATTATTTCGACAAATGACGGGCATTGTCAAGGAAACATTCGGACGTGGCTACCTATTTTGTTCACGTGGAAACCCAAAACGCTCCGTGAGCGGCAAAGTGATGAAAACGCACGCTCAGCGGCAAATGTCAACTTTCTGTTGTCGAATGACAGTGAGAAAAATCTACTTTCGATGTGAGTCGTCGAAAAATATGTTTCTTACGGTTCTGATCCTGGCAGTTGAAAAAATTGTATATACGCGGCAGGGCAGAACACCATTTTTCCCTCTGTTTATTTGTAGTGCTCGGCATCGCCCTTGAGCTGCAAACTCACATCTTGGTAAAAATTATGCTTTTCTTTTTCTTATAATGTATTTTTCACATTGCCATTGGTGACATTAAAAAAAGTGACTTTTTGATACTTTTCATAACTGCTCAAAATCATATTGATTTCACCTAAAAATGAACTAAATGAATTAATAACAGATTCATCCATTTTCAAGTAAGCTCTATTCTATAATGTATAATGGTTAATTTGTACAGGGTCCGGCAACGAAGCGGGGGTGGAAGATATTTCTAAAACTATGAGAGTTGCATAAATATTGAGTACATAAAAGTTGTAGGTACTAAGGTGGTACACATTACTAAAATAGTTTTGATTATACAGAGTGTCTCAAAAAAGTGTGGCGGATCAAACTTATTTTTTTTAAATAGAATGCCGTATATTTAGGTAGCTTAAAAGTTTTGTATTGAAATACTCTTCATTTTCATATCAAGTTGTATGGGTCTAACGTCAACTGTTTTGGAGATATTAACGATTTTATGCAAAAACATGCTGAACTTCAGGCGACTGCTGTAAGCGACAGAAAACAATTGAATGAAGGAAAACGTTACCAAAAAATTATGATTTTTGTAAACTATCTTTCAAGTGTAAAATGGTGGATCTGGGTATTAATGTTATACAAATTTAATTTCGATTTTTTTTCAAATGGAACGCCCTGTATATTTTTGTATTTCTGAAGAGCTCTTTTAATGAACTTTCTTTTGATATGTTACTTCATACCTCTTAAGTTCTAACTGTTTTTCAGATATGCGAGTTTAAACATAAAAAACAATTTAAACCCCTTAAGATGCTTTATTTCAAGGGATAAAAAACAAACGCCTTTAAAATAATTAATTTATTCCTGCATTTATCGTTTTTTCGTGTTTATAATTTCCTGCATCAACACTGACTGAATTTATATTTTCTAAACCTGGTTTTGTGCTTTTATTTTTAGAGAGATCATGCGTTTAAATCACTATTTTAAGGGCGTTTGTTTTTTATCTCTTGAAATAAAGCATCTTAAGGAGTTTAAATTGTTTTTATGTTCAAACACACATATCTGAAAAACAGTTGAACTTAGAAGTATGAAGTAGCATATCAAAAGAAAGCTCATTAAAAGGGCTCTTCAAAAACACAAAAATATACAGGGCGTTCTATTTGAAAAAAGATAAATGATTAAATTTGCAAATATTGAGCACCCTATATAAAATTAATACCCAGATCCACCATTTTACACTTGAAAGATAGCTGACAAAAATCATAATTTTTTGGTAACGTTTTCCTTCATTCAATTGTTTTCTGTCGCTTACAGCAGTCGCCTGAAGTTCAGCATGTTTTTGCATAAAATCGTTAATATCTCCAAAACAGTTGACGTTAGACCCATACAACTTTATATGAAAATGATGAGTATTTCAATACAAAACTTTTAAGCTACCCAAATATAGGGCATTCTATTTAAAGAAAGTAAGTTTGATTTGCCATACTTTTTTGCGACACCCTGTATAATCAAAAATATTTTAGTAATGTGCACCACTTTCGTACCTACAACTTTTATATACACAATATTCATGTAACTCGCATAGTTTTAGAAATATCTTCCACCCTCGCGTCGTTGCCGAACTCTGTACAAATTAACCATTATACATTATAGAATAAAGCTTACTTGAAAATGAATGAATCTGTTATTAATTCATTTAGTTCATTTTTACAGTACAGTAAACATTGCCCTTCCATACTTTGACCAAAATTATTGAAAAAGATATTTTTGTCAACTACACGGAAAAATTGCATGTTCAACACATTGGAAAAGTGATTCGTCCATGCTCACGTAAAACTTTTACATTCGCTGTAAAACTCTCCCTTTTCTTAACTTGTAGAATAATCTAAAGTACGTTTTTTTTCTATAATAACTGTCAAAGTGTTACAATGTTCGTAGATATGTGATTAAAACGCCAGGAAATTTTTATACCTCGTGTTGGTAGTACTTTTTTAAAATTATGGTTATGTGTCAATTTTGAATGTCAAAGTTTCTTAATTTGAACTCTTGACAAATTTCTTTAATTTTGCAAACGTTCATTATGTTTATTTTCAAATATTGTAAGTTTAATCATTAATAAACTAGCAGTCCAGTGAGACAAATGTATCATTTAATAAAACAAAAAAGACCGTCCCGGACGGACGGAAATCACGTGATTTCTCGAAAACCGGAAGTGTCACGTGACTGAAATTCGGTTCCTGACCTGACATGACCATTCCAAACATATAACTTTAATAACTTTGTTCTCTATCTCTTACGGTTTGGCTGCTGAAATAGCGTCCCGGACGGACCAGCGTCCCGCACGGACGGAAATCACGTGATTTCTCGAAAACCGGAAGTGTCACGTGACTGAAATTCGGTTCCTGACCTGACATGACCATTCCAAACATATAACTTTCATAACTTTGTTCTCTATCTCTTACGGTTTGGCTGCTGAAACAGCGTCCCGGACAAAACAGCGTCCCAGACAGACGGAAATCACGTGATTTATCGAAAACCGGAAGTGTCACGTGACTGAAATTCGGTTCCTGACCTGACATGACCATTCCAAACATAACTTTAATAACTTTTTTCTCTATCTCTTACGGTTTGGCTGCTGAAACAGCGTCCCGGACAAAACAGCGTCCCAGACAGACGGAAATCACGTGATTTCTCGAAAACCGGAAGTGTCACGTGACTGAAATTCGGTTCCTGACCTGACATGACCATTCCAAACATATAACTTTCATAACTTTGTTCTCTATCTCTTACGGTTTGGCTGCTGAAACAGCGTCCCGGACAAAACAGCGTCCCAGACAGACGGAAATCACGTGATTTATCGAAAACCGGAAGTGTCACGTGACTGAAATTCGGTTCCTGACCTGACATGACCATTCCAAACATAACTTTAATAACTTTTTTCTCTATCTCTTACGGTTTGGCTGCTGAAACAGCGTCCCAGACAAAACAGCGTCCCAGACAGACACGTCTATTAGATAAAGGATTTGCAATATTTTACTATGCTGTTCGTTTTACCCACTATTATGACATATCTATCAAAATGACAATCATTTTTTTAATGGAAGAAAAGAACTAAAAATCTATGTACCAACATTATTAAAGCTAGGAATGCAACTTTTCCCCTAGAAAATTGACCTTGAAAATTATAGAAAAAAAAAGTACTTTACTATTAATTCACTAGCGATTTAAGAACAACTCGTTAGCATATAAACATTATAAACAGTTACTTATGGTTGCTATTATAGAGATAATAATAATAATTTCAGTTTAAAATGACAAAGAAATAATAATTAATCGAGTTATTTAACAATAACAGTAACGGCATAACTGGAAACTTGAGTTACCGCATTTATATTTTTATGACGCTCAACGGCTTAAACCCGAAAAGAAACACAGATTGCAAGCAGCTGAAAATTATTTCGGTGGCAAAAATAATTCTCACTTATAATCTCATAAGAGTATTAATTCTTTCCTGATTTTTTTTTTACTGCGTTCCAACAACGTCGTATTAATTAGGACGCCTTCCAGAGGCGAGCATTTCCTTTCCAGAAACTTTCCATTTGAAAATATATTTTTTGGAACTTTTCCTTACTGCCAATCTCTAGCGTGCTTTTAAAACTTTCTTTAGTGCAACAAAAGTTATTACATTTGTCGTACATTTTAAATGCGGCATAAGCCGCAGGTTTCAGCTAGTAAATGATAAAACACCATAACTTGAAAATATCACCTTTATTAAAAGACTAAAACTAAGACCTTTCGAAAAAAACGCTATTAATAAATGCAACAAAGTCGTATGTGCTTAATTTTATTGCACAGAAGTGTACCTGTTAATATTGTCATACACCTAAATAGTGTGATAAACAAAAATTAGTGCGAAATAGAAAACTTAGTGAGTGCATCGATCAACTACTACACAAGGATGTGCAGTCAACCACAACGCGCATAGCTGTAGCTCTAGCAAAGATAGAAGCTTACAAAGCAGTGGCGTAGCCACGGGCCCGCAGGGACCACGGCCGCGGGGGCGAGGAAATTAGGGGCCCTTTCTCATCCCAGCATAATGTGTCAAAGGTATCTATACGTGAAGCTAGGTAATGGGTAATATACAATAATTTCAAGTCAGCACGCTGAGACACCTGATTTCACCCTGTTCTATTATTCAAAAGAATTCTTTGTTCTTATGGACATCACCGACAAAGCCGGAAGCCGGCGACAACGACACATTTCGGAACTGCGCGCCGCAATCTGCCGCCAAACACGTTTTATGACTATTATGACTACTTATTGCTGCTATTGGGGTAGGACTGTAGTAGGTTATCGGAAAGGTCGAATTATTTTTGCTAGTTTTGTACTTGTCCTTGGTCTCTTATACTTTTGAACACCTGTACTTTTTAACTTGCCGTGGGAAGGCCTTGTCCGTGCTACAGAAAAAATAGGTTTTAAACAGTATGAATCTCGCATCCGAAGTATGCGAACCTAGAACTAGTGGTCCCTTTTACCATTTTATAACAAGTGAGTTCGGTGTTTGAGTTTGTTACATCGTGGTCCAAGAGTATGAAGTTTCAAGTGTTTCTACTCTACTACATTACGACCTGCTTTTTCAGGTAACATTTTCTTTAAACAAATCAGCTTCTTTCATTTATTACATTAACTGATTAATTGATAGGTGATTATCACCGGAATGGGGAAAAAAACATGGCGAAATCGACCTCCAGTACAAGTGGATACAGAAAAAGAAAAAATAGAAAACAGGCTGAAATAAATCTACAACGGCAACTTGAAAACATTCCTCGTTTGACGACTTATTTTATTCAACAGCCAAAACCAGAGACCGATCAAAATAACCTTCTCCCAACGTCAAAAAGTGTCGACAGTCATCGTAATTTATCGAACTGTGTACACCAAACACAACTGGAATGTCCTCAATCGTCACAATTTGATGATAATTCTTCCAATAGTGATAGTGTGGTTCAAATTGAAGTGCGTGACAATGACAGTGACTGTACTGACCTAATTCAAACGTTAATCAAAGAGGAATATCCTTCGGACTTTTCCAACTTTTAAAATAGTAATATAAGTGCGGAAGTGAAAAAGTTCGTCACATCCATTGGTCCATGTCGGCCTAAAGGCCCTTTTCCAAAAAATACTAAGGGACGTGCATTCACCACTACATTCTACAAATCAGTCTCTAGATCAGGAATTGTTATAGAAAACTTGTGGTTATGCTACTCTCTAAAACGTGATGTGGTATATTGTGAACCCTGTTGGTTGTTTTCTGAAACATCACGAAAAACTTCGGGGTGGATAACTGGCATAAACGACTGGCAGGGACTTTCGAAAAAAATAAAAAAAGCATGAGGCTTCAGAAAGACATCATGTTTTATTAAGGAACAATGGAAAAATGAAAATACTATAAGTGATAGGTTACAAAAAGAACTAAAAAATGAACGTACTTTTTGGGGTAAAGTTTTGGAGAGGCTTATTGCAATCACATTAAAATTAGCAAAGAATTGTAACTCCTTCAGGGGCCACCGTGAAAATTTCAGCGACATTTATAATGGCAATTTCTTATCAGATGTGCAGCTGCTAGCAAATTATGACGAAGTGATGCAACAAGTGATTAATTTACCAAATGGGGCAGTAAAATATCTAAGTCCACAAATTCAAAATGAATTGATAGATATCTTGGCCAAGAATTTAAACAATGAAATAATAAGTTTGATTAAAACAGCTCCATTCTATGCCATAATTACGGATACAACACAAGATTTGTCAAAAGTAAATCAATTGAGTTTCGAAATCCGATATTTAGTTATAAAACGAGACGATTCTGACAGAGCAGTTTCTCTGGAAATTGAAGAATCCTTTCTGGGGTTCTACAAAGTCACGGATCAAACTGCAAAGGGTATAACTTCGAATACCTTAGGAATACTATCAGAATTAGGTCTTGATTTAAATAAGTGTCGTGGACAAGGTTATGATGGCAAGTACAATGAGCGGTGCTTATACTGGTGTTCAAACTAGAATCCGCGAAATTGAAAAAAATGCTGTATATGTTCACTGCGCAGCTCATAATCTAAATTTGGTTGTCAATGATGCAATGAGTGGTGTTCATGAAATTGCAATTTTTTTTGTGACTATTCAGGAACTTTATACATTGTTTGGACACAGCATTAATCGTTGGGATCTATTATCTCAAATAGCCCGTGAATCCCAAACAACTTTAAAAAAGTTGAATCCGACTCGCTGGTGCGGTCGATTAGTATCTTGTATAGCTATCAAAAATCGAATCGTTGATATTTTGAAAGCATTAACCAGAATTATATTATGCAGTCAAAAAAAGGATGAACGGGTTCAAGCTGGACAATTAAGAAAAAGAATTGATAATTTTGAATTTGTGTTTCTACTTCATTTTGTGATAAAAATTTTATCCATTACAAATTTAGCATCAAAAGCATTACACAGCGTTGAACTTGATCTAATAAGATGTGTCGAGCTTTTGGAGAGGAGTTCGTCAGAAATTGTGCATCTTCGTAACGACTTTGACGAATTTTTGGTCGACTGTAAATCAGTTGCTCGAAGTTGAGGGATTAGCCAGGAGTTTGAAAATAAAAGAAGGAAAAATGTGAAGCGTCATTTTGATGAACTCGCCTCTGATCACAGGTTTGAAACCTCTGAAGATTATTTCAGGGTTAATATTTTTTACAAGGCAATAGATGTTATAAAAATTCAAATTAATAGAAGGTTTCAGGGAATGCAAAATATAGTCAAATATTTTTTTATTTTTACAACCTCTAGTTTTAATTAGCTTAGAATGCTTAGATGATCTTAGCCTTTTTGAAAAAGCGACTCAGCTACAAGAGAGATATGGGGATGATATTAGTGGTGCATTTCCAAATCAATTGGAATTATTTAAAAATACCTTTGAGGATGAAATTAAGAATATGAAAAGTGTAAAAGATTTGGCTGAGCTCATTATTTTGAAATATTCTGACATGAGCTCCAGTTTCACAGAGGTTATTTCCGTTTTTTTATTATTCTCAACTCTACCTGTCACAGTGGCGAATGCAGAAAGGAGCTTCTCGAAACTTAAAATAATCAAAAATCACTTGCGTACGACTATGACCCAGGATCGGTTAAGTTCATTAACCCTTTTATCGATAGAAGCAGCACGAGCTGCGACTATGAATGTAAGCAAGGTAATTTCGGATTTTGCCCAAGTAACATCAAGAAAAAAATGTTTTGTGTGAATTCCATGTTTTTATATTACACTTTTGTCATTTTTAATTAATTGATTAAACTAATTATTATGAATTATTGTTTTTTTAGTTCTATTCTTCTTCTTCTTCTTCTTATTATTATTATTATTATTATTATTATTATTATTATTATTATTATTATTATTATTGTTATGTCAAAGCTGTATAAGATATAGAGGGGCCCCATTCAAGTTCTGCGGGGGGCCCGAAAATCATAGCTACGCCTCTGTTACAAAATGAGTCTATTAACCGTCAACTTAAAACAACACACATATTAAAGGAGAGTAGTAATATAAAATATACCTGATACTTACAGAGTTAATAAAAATTTAATTCAATTGAATCATAAATCAGATAATAATTAAATTTGTAAACAAACAGTAAAGTTAATCTAATTAAAATTGATTTAACTGATATTCATTGATATTCACTAAGACTTAGTACTGGCTTAAATTTAGTCCACATAGTTAGCCAGCTCAGTTTTGACATATTTTGATCGTGGCATTGCTAACATGTGAAACTTACGGTTTATTATATTTTTCTGCAATTTGTTTGTATTTTAAATATATTTTTGTCTTGGAACATGTTGCTGAAATGGATATAGTTCTGTTAATGCGAACAGAGCATGCTTTAAAGCTTTTTGGTTCATAAATTAAAGAAAAAACGATAGACTATTTTACAGTACAAAATTTAGTTGTCTTACTCTTACAGTTGTCAGTTTAAACCCCCAAATGTCATATTAGACCAGTTTTAATGTTAGTGAATCTCCTTGATTAAGTATTATCAAATATTATTATTAAACGGTTAAACGAATGATAAAGGCAGTTATTGATTACTTAATAAATACAATATTTCTATTTTACAATGCCAGGTTAGCCGGAAATTATGTCACATCGATTACATTGTATTTACCTGAAGGTAATTTTGCCATTGGGGTGTTTGGAATTCAAATTACGCAAATTTTTATACGTGCAGATCATCTTTGCGGTTGCAGTCAATTTATTACTACTACTACTACTATCACCACCACCACCACTACTACTAATTACTAATGCTGCACTGCATTCTTGTCCTTATAGAAAATCTTCCTATTTTTCCCTACCATTTGCTTTGTTCATCCAATTTCCAACTGTTAATAGTTTTAGATTTTTAGTTATGTACATTATCTCTCTTTTCATGGCCTTTCTTTTTGTTAATGCCTTTACTGCTTCCGTCATTCTCTGCAGATGCTCCAGCTAGCTAAATTTTGTCATTTAACCCGTCTTACTATCCCTTCTTGGGTATACTGTGACCTATAACAGACATTTTCCTAAACGTAAACACCATTTGGCTAGCTTTAAACCGTCATTGAGTAGGGGTGGGTTATCTAATTTAATAAATTAATCTAAATCCCAAATTGTTTGTAGATGTCAAGGGGGTGCCAAGTTTGAATTACAACCGTTTGAACTAATTAGCAAATCGTATCTGAAAACTAAGTAATAGAAGCTACTGGGATATGAGACAAATAAACTTGGTTAAATAAGTTTTATATTGACAGTAACATGAAGCACACTGCAGAAAGACTACAAAATACCACTCTCATAAAAGATAGTTGGTAAATGTATTGTGGACCCAAAAAGCAGTATTAAACACAAACAGTTGAAATGTAATGTAGTAGTAGTGAAGGATCAATTATGCTAAAATAAAACTAAGGAATAAGATAATTTTAAAATGTTCAAGTAAACCTATAAAAATCTTTGCTTGAAGATCGATATAAATTTTGTCAAATAAATAACCTTGCAAAGGAGCAGCTCACCTCAAAATTGCAAGTAACAAATCTTATAAGTAAATTATTAATCAAACAAAATGGGAGCCTTCAAAGGCAAGTGCGGAGATTGCTTGCAGTCGAGATCAAAGGAGCTTCGGGGGTTTGTGACCGGTGGTTGGAATCCAGACCCCGGCAGTTCTCAGCTCCTGAGGTCCCTTAGCATACGTAAGTTTTAATTTAAGTTTAGCATGCACAATTCTCTCGAGAGAGTGACCTAAGTGTTGTAAGACGTAAAATTGATCCATCCAATCAAACAAAATATCGTCTAAAACTTAATATCGACCCTGAACCATTCTATATATACACACATTCTTCAATTTTTATAGTTCATATAAACTCAGTCTTTATTAAGACTAAAACTGTGTATCTCATTGCTTTATCTGGCAAGTAGACAATTTACAGAGCTGTTTTGAATAACAAAAAATGTGAATAATTTTAGGTTAGAATAATGTTTTCTGATGAAAACAAAATATTTATTTTGGAGGCTTATTTTCGGTCTGTTCAAAGTAGGGATGGGCGCGTGACGTGAAAACAGTCGTGTCACGTCGTGTCACGGCGTGTCACGGCGTGAACGTGACTAATATTTGAAAATCGTGACGTGAACGTGAGTGAACGTGAGTGAAAATTTCCAAGGCGTGATTCACGTTTCACATTAATTTCACGTTAAATATTTAGTAACGAATAAAAACTGCAGGGTGCAGCAACTTTTAAATTCATTAAATCACAAATTGTGCCAAACAAGTTAGATTATGTGGCTTTATTTTTGGACCCTAATTATAAATACTTAAAGTTCATACCTTCACATAAAAGAGAATATTATAATGCAAATAAAACTATAGATGATTATGATAAAATACATAGCAAACGACTCAAAACTGGTACATCAGCATCAGATTCTTATCTTTCTACACTTAGAGATAGCTCTGACGATGACACATGTAATTAGGATGATGTCGAAACTAAATTAGTATGTTAAATTAAAATTCGAAAATGTAGATGACATTTTAGGATTTTGGAAAAACAGTGTAAATACGCCACTGATAAAAAAACTTGAGAAATTTTAAACATACCGGCAAGTTCCGCTACAAGCGAAAGAGTATTTTCTACAGCTGGGCGAATTTTAGAAGAACGCAGAATTCGACTTAACTCTGAAAATGTTGATTACATATTATTTTTAAATCAACATTTTAATGTGTAGGTGTGTAGATGAACTTATTAGTCTAATAAAAGTAATGGTTTGTTTTTTATACGCGGCTAACGCTGAAAATGTTAATTACGTTTTATTATTAAACCAAAAATGTATTGTGTAGATGTGTAGATGAACCTATTTTTAGAAAAGTACCTAATGTTTTGTTTTGTATACTCGACTTAACACTGAAAATGTTGATTACGTTTGGTTTTTAAACCAATTTATTGTGTACTTGTGTAGATGAACTTATTATTCTAATAAAAGTAATTTTTTTTTGTATACTCGCCTTAACGCTGAAAATGTTGATCCTTGTACGTAAAAGTACTTTCAAACATAAGAATTAAAAGTGTTGGCTAGCAACATATACCTTCTGTACTCATACCAATAAGGGAAACGTCAATTCCATTGACAGCTTTTGGTATTAAAAGTAATGTCTTTGAAGACAGCTGCAAGAAATATATTTGCGAGATCTCAGTATTTATCCCTTGTCGAAGTTATTGTAGTCAATTTTAATTTTTTTCTTTTTATGTCAACTATTCTGATTGCAACATATCACGTAAATTATGTCAGGTGCAAAACATATTTTTAGTTCTCTTTAGGGTTTCTTCATTGGTTTTAAATTTGAACATTCTGTTCTATCTGAATTTAAATTTTGAAATAAAAGCTGCGTGTCACGCCGTGAGTGGCGTGTCACGCAGTGAACGTGAGTGAACGTGAGCGTGAACGTGCGTGAACGTGACTGTTTAAAGCAAGCGTGAAACGTGCGTGACGTGAGCGAAAATTCACTCACGCGCCCATCTCTAGTTCAAAGTGACCAAAATGGTGTCTGGCAGTATTCACAAGCTTCTTGCTTCGCCGAGTTCCAGAAGAAATTCGCAAACTGACGATAGATACGAAACTTTCACACAACATATTCGTCGTATTATCAACCGATTTCGGGATACTAGCAGTGTCTCCAGGGGTAAATCTCCTGGCAGAAGGTCTGCTCTTAATGAAAAAGCCTTAGAAGATATTCAGGAGCGATTGGAAGCAAGCCCCAATAAATCTCTGAGGCGACTGTCTGCTCAAACTCATAATATGTATATGTTTTCTCTACGACCACTACTAAAAGTAGGCCTTTTAGCACTAGCTTGTTTTACTAAAAGTGACGTTTTATAGTTTAGCGTGGATAAAGCAATCAGCTGTTTACTTTTAGCTCTAGTGCTAAAAGTGAAGTGAGGTTATAAAACTACAATTTCGAACTGGAAGTGAAGTTGTAAAGTTATTCCAGTTGCTTCTTGCGTTAGAGGTAAAGTGTTTTTGAAATCATTAAAGCATTATGTAATGAATACAGTCGGATGTGTAGTATTAATAATTACCTTTGATAACTGACTTTGACAGTATCTATTGGTTTCACAAACATTCGCCCGCGTACCAAGGCCCTCTCTTTATTATGACATCAATTCTAACTGTCATAGATGCAAACCTTTGCTAAGTCGATATTTATGGATCAATAACAGTAAAATTAAGGTCGTAGATAAAATATTGTGTGCAACGCGTGCTAAAAGTCGTTTATGCACAAGACATGTTATGAAACTCAGCCTTGTTATGTTATGACTAGACAATGGCCCACTGTGTAAAACTGCAAGCTTGCAACCTTGAACGATAAATAGCTTCTTTGTATGAATTGCAAGTCTGCAACCTTGAACGCACGTGGCTTCCTGTCTCGCGCTCCCTTTTAGAGATAACGCTTATCTTAGTTGATTAGACATAGTATATATACAAGTAGCTTGCACCTCTAAGATAAGTTCCAGTTAGTTCGTAGCTAGATGTAAGAAATTGTCTGGCAGCTAATCTGTGTGCTTCCAATGTTATATTTCATTGTAAAATAAAATTAAACGTTTTTTAAAAAGTCGTTTCGGCGGCCTTTTAATAAAACTGGCGCAGTCGTTCGGATTTGTGGAGGAAAACCTGGAAAACTACAAACATCGAGTCGACCAGCAACTTTCCTTGAGGTTCAGCTCTTTGCCGCAAATCGAAACCTACCACCCAGCGGATCTTCGGACATCCCCAACAGGGACAAACATGGCCCGATCGTGAGAAGCGCCCGTCGACCCAGCTCCTGCTCCTCCGTGGTTATTGGAACCATCTGGTCATTGGGACCACTTGATCATTGGGATCAGTCTCTGGTTTGGCAACGTCAACAACGACGACCCCAGGACAACTGTTGGATAACGCTCTAGCGCAAAGCAGACTATCCAAAGTCGGACTTCAGGACCTAGTTGTTTGCAGGCCAGCCGACATCAACAGGATCGACGCATCCTTTTTGAAGACAACAGGACGTAGCTTGATCGCACGCCGTTCGTCAATTTTAACGCACAATGTAAGTGCATATTTTTATAATAATTTTCAAGCTTTAGAGAAAAAGCAAAGGTATATTTTAAAAATAATAATTTTCAAGCTTTAGAAAAAAAGCAAAGGTATATTTTAAAGGCAACAAAGTAACGACTATTAAAGCGTTCGCCTAAGTAATAATTTTTAAGTCTTAAAGAAAAAGCAAAATAAAAAATTTTAAAGGCAACAAAGTAACGTAATATAATTTTCAAAAGTAATAATTATTAAAGCGTTCGCCTAAACAACAAAGTAAAAATTTCAAAGGCAACAAAGTAACGTAATATAATTTTCAAAAGTAATAATTATTAAAGCGTTAGCCTGATCTATAAAGCTAATTAATCTCAAACAAACTTTAACTTATACTAACATAGTTCTAATATTTATTTATAATATTAGGCAGAACGTAGTAAGCCAGGCCAATTGCTGCACATACTAGGTGTGCTTAATTTGCATTTGTGCTTGCGTTCTTGCGCGTAGGGCTCCTACCCCCTGTTAGGCATCCCCTAGTCATATAAACAGTTTACTAACATAAATAAAAACTAAAACCAAGTGGAAAAAATAAGTAAAGTAGATTTTTGTCTGTAAAATATTTATGTTTAGATCACCATTATCTTGAAGTATTAGATAAAAAATTATATTTTGAAACAATTGTAAAATTTTATGTCACGAGATCGATCACGCTCACCAAGGCATTCTATTCCTAGAATTTTATTTTTAAATAATTGTAACAACCCAAATATGGTTGAACAAAACGCATCATTGTTTCCCCCACATTTTAATGTAGCTTTACTAAATGAAATTCCCACATATGATGGTAATCAAGCCACTCTTTCGGAATTTATCAGATCCGCAGAAATCATTGCAACTAAATTTTGCACAGAAAATTTAAACGATTATATCAACCAAGTAATTTTAAATTCGATAAGGAATAAATTAAAAGGTCAAGCGTTAGAAGTAATTACAGGTTACGAGTATGATACTTGGAAAGACTTAAAAAATGTCTTAATTGAAAATTTTGGCGACCAAAGGTCAGAATTGAATCTTTTAATTGATTTAACCAAATTAAAACAGAATAAAGACTCTCCCATAGAATTTTTCAATAAAGTTAGAACCCATTTGGCTATTTATAATTCTAAAGTTTCTCTGAGTCGAGAATCAAAAGACATTATCACTTATAAATTAAAGGCTAACAAAGATTTAGCACTTCGCACTTTTACAAGTGGACTAAATGAAAATTTAGGAAGCTTCGTAAGAAGTAGAAACCCAACTTCACTAGAACAAGCCTTAAGCATAGTAAAAGAAGAAATCGATATCAGATATTCTCAAAATCAAAATAATTTTCAAAGTCAGAAATTAAATAAATCAAATTTAACTTCCAATATTCAAACACAAAATTCATATCAACCTAAATTTAATAACCCAAATTTCATGCAAAGACCATTCCAACAAAATCGAAGTAATTTTAACCAAAATCCTAAAAGTAATTTTAATCAAAATCCCAACTATTTTAAAAGTCCAACGAATTTTAACAATCCTAATAATTCTAGAATAACTCAAAATTCAAGCTTTAATGCATTTGCACCTAAACCAAATTTTTCACCAACAAATAAACCAGAACCTATGGACTTTAATACTATAAAAAGACCAGCTACTCAACAATCAAATTTCCCTAATAAATATCGAGCAAATTCTCAAAACGTTAATAGCAATTTTAATCAACTATTTTATCACAGTAATGTTCAACGAGAAAATTCCCCTGTTGATCATGAAAATCTAATAGAAAATTTATTCGAAAATTCCCCTGAAGAAAATAAAAACTTCACTGAAAATTTATTCGAAAATTCTCAAGAAAATCCAGAATACAAACAATCAGACCTATATTTTCAAAATGAACCCCAAGACTTGGACATTACATCAGATTATTATGAATTTCCAGATCCAAGCGATACCGTAAATTTTCATTAAGAGCCTCGGAAAAGCATATTTTAACTTTTAATATAAATTCAAAATCAGATCTTCCGTATATTATAATTCCTGCCACCGGCGATAAATTATTAATTGATACAGGTAGCTCACAAACAATAATTTCTCCAGAATTTGTACAACAACATTTTCCAAATTATATTTATGAAACAGAATTCGAGATAGTTACATCTCATGGAATTTCTCAACATAACTTAATTGCAGATTTACCAATTCCCAGTCTTTTTTATGAAAACGGAACACATACATGTTATTTATATAATTTTAACCCAGACTATATAGGACTTATTGGATCCGATTTATTTTCAAAATTATCCGCACGAATAGATTATAAATGGATGCATATTCAGACAGAAAGAGCTACGATACCATTTTATTACAACCCGTAAAAACTAAACAAAAAAAGTGAAACTAATGTAATTTTTCCAAACCTAAAAATTAAGATTTTTTCTTTTCTCAACAAAACCTACAGCTAACCCTGTGTACAGAACTTTTCGTAAAATTTATCAGTATAAAAAAAATGGAATTAAAATAACTCCAAAATTAAAATTTAATGAAAAATTAGTCATGCCTTCAGCAATTGAAACCATACAATAATCAATTTAAAACAAGCGTAATTAATACTTTAAACGAAATACAAGAAATTAATATTTATAATCCTTAATCTTATGAAAATAAAAATTATGAACTCAACAAAAATCAGTCTATCAGATTTAACAACTTTAATATAAAAACTTCAAACATTAAAAGTATTTTAGATAATTAATTTAAATAACAATTTAAAAAAAACCATTTAAGACTAGACCATTTAAACGAAAAAAAAAAACTCTTTTGATTAATTTATGTTTTCAATACAGAGATGTATTTTACTCTCCCGAAATACCTTTATCCGTTACGAAACTGACAATAAAAGTCAACTCATAAGATTTAGTAATTCAAACATAAATTTGTAAAATATTTAGATTAGTAGCTATATAATACTATATTAATACTTTAGAAGGAATAAAATCAGATTCATCTAAAAATTCAATAATCAAAATTTCCCAGCACTTAAAAATCGAAATAAAATCATTTTTAACTAAATAGTCTATTAAAGAACATTTATCAAAAATTTTGCCAAAATAACTAAATTTTTAACCGTGTGTTTAAAGAAAGAAATAAGATTGTACACACCCCTGAATTTTTGAAAAACTTTAAGTATTGCAAATAAATTTTAATATATAAACCAGTAACTTCAAGTATCAAAAGTATTTTTTTAAAAATAACATCTTAAGAAAAAACTTAAGACTAAAATCATTTAAATCAGAAAAAACTCAAATAAAAATTACACTTAACAAACAAACAAGACCAGCATAATATGGTATTTACAATTTTAATAATCACAATATTTCTCGCGTTAAAACTAAATGTTCACAGCAACATATCTTTATAATTGATATTGCTAAAGGAAAACAAAGAAAAACCTTTACAACAACTTAAAATTAAATTCAAATTCAGAAAAATCAAACATTTCAATTAAACGAAAAAGTATTTGTTAAAACAAATCTCAGAAGTAAAGATCAAAATTAAAATTAAAACCAATTCGGAAAAATCAAACATTCCAATTAAATGAAAAAGTATTTGTTAAAACAAATTTCAGAAGTAAAGATAAAATTTAAAATTAAAACCAATTCGGAAAAATCAAACATTCCAATTAAATTAAAAAAAAATATTTGTTAAAACAAATTTCAGAAGTAACGTTGAAATTCAAAATTAAATCTAATTTAAAAAAAATATATGGAAATATAAAACACCCTGACTAAAAGGAATTATTGCTCTCCCTTTTTTTCAGGATTACTACCCTCTTCATCGCCTGTGCCCTGCTGACTCAATCACCAGTTATACAGAGCGATATTATTATTAAGAATTTAAAAGATAATCCTGGATTATATCCCTTAAACTTAGGAAACGTAGTGCTTAAACAAAGCGAATGGACGCTTATTAGAAATATAGACTATACCCCTATATTTGTTAATTATGACACACTTAGAATTAATTTAATGAAAATAATACCGTTACTTGACAATAAAAGTTACGTTATTGAATATACAAAATTTAATAATATTAAAACAATATCTCGAAAAAGCAGATAAACTCTTAAGTCAATTATTTCCTGATGTTAAACACAAAATTAATAAGAGAGGAATTTTCGACGGACTTGGATCCGCCTTCAAATTTTTAACTGGCAACCTCGACGCCAACGATGGAGTCAGATATGAATCTATGATTACTAAATTACAAGAAAGCGATAAAATTCAAAATGACGTTATATTAGAACAAACTAAAATTTTAAATGATACCATCTCAGTAATCAATGATATAGCAAAGAGTCAAGAATTATTAGACACAAATATAAATAAAATAATTTTACAAAATGAGGAATTAGGCAAAAATCTCGCTACATACTCCTTAAAAACAGTCTTGCTAGAAGCAATTCAATTTTTACAACTACTTATTAACACTTGTTTGGAACTAGAAAATGCATTAACTTTTGCCCAAAATCAACAGATGCATATGTCATTAATTGATAATGACGATTTAATTGAAAATCTAAATGAAATTTCGACGTATCTCAATAGCATATCAGAAAAAGCTTTAACTATTCCATATCCTGCAGAGTTACAGTATTTACATTTATACGAGTCAATTATCATTACAAAAGTTTACCAAGTTAAAAACAGAATTACATTTATATTCGAAATACCTCTTACTTCCAAAACTAACGATTATCAAATGATACAATTAATACCATTTCCGATTTTTATCCAAAATTATCAATTTCGTATGATTATACCTACTTATAGTACTTTATTATTGAACGTTAAAAACAGCATTTCCATTGAAATAAGTCATTGTAAACTTATAACTTTAGACACCTACTTTTTTAATCAAAATAACTACTTTGAAATCCCCAACGACAAATTGTGCGAAACACAACTTCTGTCATTTAATAAAAATAAAACATGTATCCCTTATTTATTCAATTTAACAGAGATCAAAATATCACAAATAAATCCTGCGACATGGTTAATATCTTCCCCATCTGAAGCAATATTGGACGTCAAATGTAAAAATCAGAATTTTAGAAAAGGAATATCTGGCACTAACCTCTTACACCTCAGTTCAGACTGTCTTGTTTCAATAAATCAAAAACACATGTTATTCACCGCAAAAAGAACCTCAAATGAAATTGTTAATTTAAAAATTTCAAACATTGACCGCTTAATAATTCCTGAATCAAACCACATAAATGTTTCAAAGATTGACTTGATACCTGTTGACACCCAGAAATTGGTTGAGGACCGAATTAAGCTTAATAAATATGAAAATTTGTTAAAACCTGTTAATTATATTAAATCTGATAATTTAAGTGTGTCTGCAATTATATTTACTCTGTGTACTATTCTTATGTTAATAATTTTTATATTGTATTTGTATTATAATAGAAACACAATGAAGATTAAACTTATTAGATTTCTAAATAAAGATTTTGAACCAGATAACGTAAATGCATAAGTTTAATTTTCTTTTCTTTTTTTGTAAGTTCAATAGAGGCATATTTGAATACCGCTATTGAACATTTTATCGGCGGACGTGTTATATTATGAATAGACAATGGTCTCCTGTGTAAAACTGCAAGCTTGCAACCTTGAACGATAAATAGCTTCTTTATATGAATTGCAAGTCTGCAACCTTGAACGCACGTGGCTTCCTGTCTCACGCTCCCTTTTAGAGATAACGCTTATCTTAGCTGATTAGGCATAGTATATATACTAGTAGCTTGCACTTCTAAGTTAAGCTCCAGTCAGTCGATAAGTTCCATTGTGTTCGTATCATAGCTAGATGTAAGAAATTGTCCGGCGGCTAGCTGTGTGCTTCCAATGTTATATTTCATTGTAAAATAAAAATAAACGTTTTTTAAAAAGTCGTTTCGGCGGCCTTTTAATAAAACTTGCGGTTATTATATAAAATACCTAGGCCTTCTGACAATTTCGTCGGCATTAAGTTTAATATCGGCAAACATTAAACAAACGCATTGTATAAACTGCCTAGTCATTATACCATGAGATAAAAAAAAATATTCTGAGCAGGCCTTAATATGTGTTATACGTTTGGCAGTACTGAAGTGTATTGTCAGTCTATGTCAAATTCGAGATTTGCAGGTTAAGTTTTACCTCAGTCTGTGTCAAACAACAAACAAAACCTAACCTTTTAATCTCAAATTTGACATAGACTGACAATACACTCCAGTACTGCCAAACGTATAACACATATCAAGGCCTGCTCAAAATCTTTTTTTTATCTCATGGTATAAAATGACTAAATTATACAAGTTGCCTGTAACAGATGGGGCGATTCCTTTGTTTTTGGTAAATTGTATGTATACTGTTTTCGTTTATTTGTATTCTCCATTTATAGTACCACTCGTGCATTTGGTTGAAGTTACGCTGTAGCTGTTTAGTTGCCACTACTGGATTGTGGTTACATACAGGCCAGAATTACAGTGTCGTATCCAATCTTGCCGTAGTTATGTTGCTATTAGTTGGGAGATCGGATGTGAACAATAGATAGAGGATCGAACCCATAACGCTTCCTTGGGAACGCCGGATTTGATGGAGCATAGTTCTGTTAATGCAATTTCGTACTATACCTGGCAATAGAGAATGAGAACAATGAAGTATGACAGGTGTTCTAGATGCTGCTTTACTTTGAAGAGTAATCCTTCCTGCCAGATCTTGTCAAGGAAAACTGCGGAACAATAGCGCCCTTCCTAAAAGGTTTGGTTTATAACTTACACTACATGATGCATTCAAATTGGTGCAGCGATGTCAATTTGTCTCTGACTAAAATAGGGGACAACTTTTTCAGTAAAAATCAGCTTATGTAGGTAAATTAGTTTACTTATTAGCTAACAAAATTTTTACACTGGTACCCAAAGGAAGTTAATAATTTATTATTGGATTGCTGTCATAAACGTTGGATTATTTTTGATTTAGTGTGGGAAAAATATATACAGGCGCCTGGGTACACTAACCCTTTATAAAGAAACTTATAATTTAGGACAGTGTGGAACCTAATCAATCAGTTGGAATATATATTCTAAATAGCTCGTTTAAGAAAATTACGTTACTGCATTAACTTTTCGTATCCCACTCAGCAGCAATTGAAGTAATTGCTAACAGCATACTTTACATAGGCAACGTATTACAATTGATTATTACTTATTGAGTAGGCTCATGGATATTTATATATTTATGTATTAGCTTCTAGTCTTTGTACACCTAAACGTTTTATGGTTGTTTATGGAGTACCAGTAATTGCATATCATTTATTTACATCTGTTATTACCTGAGTTTTATGGACTGTCAGTATATGATATTCATTACTCTCTGGGCTTAATTTAATTTTTGGATTCGTTTGAGTCACTTAGTGGCTTTTCATCTCAAAAATCTAGGGGTGAACATGCCAGATAAAACCATTAACCTCATTTTAATTTATTTCTTTCTCTATTAAGGTAAATCAAATAATACTACTATTTCTTCCGAGTTAGTCGGTGGCGTGTTATCGTATATTTTTCGTACTGTCACTTTATCTTATAGGAAGTAGTGTATGCATGCGTCGAACATTATTTTGTACTACACCCTATATTTTTTTATAACCATTAAAGTTTCTTAATTTAATCGTATTATTTGCCGGTAACATTTTTACGTTTAATCAATTAAGTTTATTAAATTGAATCCGTTAACATTTATAATTCTTCTGGCGGAAATTAAAATTCATCGCAACTGCTTACTTCGCATCAGGGAAGGGTTCTGTGTTTTAAGGAAATTTAATAATCCTGAGGAATCAGAACGACCCGGTGCGGAATTTCGCATTATGTGGGTTGCGGTCAAAAGCGCGGGACGGCCAGGCGTTGCCCAACGCAAAACTTTTCCGCAGGTCCTGGTCTAATGAAATACCTCTTTTATTATCTCAAAGTTCCAACTTTACTTTAAAACGAGCTGATAGGACAACGCAGAGACAATTAATCTTAATTCTTTAATGGGCATCAGTTTTACCATAAAACGTCGAAGTTTATCTCCCCTGTTTTACCTAACGGATGCGAGCAATTCCTAAAAAGTTTCTCGGTGAAAGATGGATGACAACCCTTCTGAACTGGCGCCTTAAAATGCCCTCCCTCATACGTATATTTTTTACTGCGCAACAAGTTTTTTACAAATTTTCTTTGTGAGACGATTAACTTCGTAACGAACTCGCCCTTGCACCCACAATATCCATCAAAAATTTCAATGAATATATCTGGGTATTTTAAAGAAATGCTTCTAGATTAGCATTCTGCAGAGGCATTCGCAATATCGTACAAGAGCTGCAGTGGCTGTTTCATCCCTGTCGCATATTCGTGTTTGCTTATTTAGGAGGTCATCCTGAAATCTCGCGGATTACGTAAACATGCAACTCTGAAAGCACTTCAAACTTAAAACCGCCGCGTCTAGTTTTCGGAGCCACTCTATATTCCAAAGGGTAAATTAATGATGATGGGAGGCTCACTTTTTCTTGCAATCTCCGTTAATCATCGATATTCACTCGTAGTTTTCAAAGCTCTTATATTGAGGTCAGCTGCTGCTGCGCTTTAGAAATTTGACGTTATGAATGATAACCTCGCTTTAAATGGTGTCACCAAGGCCTCATTGAGGTTCTGGCTGCACAACCGACGAAAAAATTCAAATCATCCCCTTAAGAGTTTTCAGGTTTTATTTAAACCGTCGCACTATCTCCGTCGCGTCTAAGTAAATTGTACATTTATATTCCAGATCATAGCATGGCATTATGTACGATATTTCTTGCCGTTCCTGAGCGAATCGATGCCGACGCGACGCGACGCCGAAGCTTTTTGTATTCAGCCTTCGCCGGCAGCACACTGACCGGATGATGAGCTAAGTGGTTTACTTGATGACACAATGTTCTTAATTAAATAAGCAGGGAGCATTACATCGTACTCTATTTATGCTCCCACTATTAACTTGCGATCTGCAGCGGCTGCAGCGCATCCACCATTTACAAAATTAAAGTTTTGTTAACCTCAATATTTCTTTTAGTTGGTGATCTACAACTTCATAAAATGAAGGGCCATTTTTACAATTCAATTATATACCTATACTTACAACAACCTTTGAAAATTGCATTCTACCGAAAAACGTTATTCTTGGTATAAACTATGGAATATGTTATCCCTCAGAAATCAAGTGAATATACCCAGAATAAGGTTATCATTGCCTTCTATCGATTAACTGTTTCTCACGTTATCATTGTTACTTGCCAACTTTCATCGTAAAGATAACGTATGTATTTCTGAAAATTCCGATCGCGTCCTAAATTTTAGTAGAGTGGTGGATGCACCCGTCGACTTTCTAATTTTAGAAAGAATAAAGTATTTGTGTTGGACGCCCATTTCGATTCCTTGTGTCGTGGAGTAGTTGTCTTTGTTTTGATGGATTTCTTATGTGAACCTTGCTTCACCGAAATAGATCCACTGGATTTGAACGTCTTCGATTTAGATAAAGAAAAAGTTGTTGAGGATAGAGTTTTACGGTGACATTCAAAAGTGTGCCGATAATGCCGGTAAATTTAAAAATTCCCGTCTATGGTACATGTAAATTAATCCGATCTGAAACGGTGCGCCACAGCTGCCTCTCCGTTATTCTAGGGATAACTACTCCGCCCTTGCTCGGGGATTGTAGGAAGTCTTAGGAATTATACTCGAAATAACTCGAAGTATAAGTTATCCGGAAAATAACTATTTTAGACTTTATACTTGCATTGTATTACCGGTATTAAATAAGGCGTTGCCGACAGTTTTGTTACGGATTCTACCAAAAATGCTATCAGTAGCAGTCAGTTACTTTTAATCCACATAGGTTGTTTTAAAGCTTTGAGTGTGATTCATTTGGAAATACCAACATGAACATGAAATCGAGAATAATCTAACACGATCATTAAGTAGTAAGTTGTGTAATAAGTTCCAATGTGATATTCTAAACGATTTACCGTTTCCCTCTCAACTAATTATCAGGGGTAAATTTTAGAGTCCATCTGTTGACAGTATATTTATTTTTGACAAACCTCCATTATGTTATGCCTTTGCAACAAAGAATATTGCTGCTGGATATAATGCCATTAATTCGAATAGTAATGAGCTTTCCATAATACCGAAAATGTTTACTTCTAATACCATGTGCAGTCAAAATAACGTCGACTGTTTTTGGGGTTGTAGTGTATTTGTATTTAATAGTATCTAGATACCTCTGTGCTAGTATACGTTTGAAACAAGAAAATTTTAATTAATAAATAATTATCATAGAAGCCGAGTAGCGCAGATGGGTAAGCGCTTGCCTTGCATTAAGCAAGCCCTTGGTTTTAATCCCGCGAAGGTCGGAATTTTCCGCAGCTTTGCCATTTGAACTGGGTTCGGTGAGACCATTTACAGTTAGGCACCAAATTAACTGTGCTCTACTCAAAGCCACAGACCTAAGAGATAGAGTAACAAGGTTAACATAACACATACACACACCTCACACAATGGTTGCTGTTCAAGCATAAAAGGCGCGCTCCAACTTTGTATCCCGAATCCGGGGCCAGTTGAGCATTGTACCGCCAGATGCAAGCACATAAAGCACCAACCTCTACACCGCAACGTAAAACGAGGTTATCGATTATACATATATACATAATTATCATCAACTAATATTATCTGATCAAGCTAATTGTTAATGGTTATAGAAAAGAATAACTTTATATTTTTACCGTGTTGTATCCTGTAATCTGTGTTACTTGCTGTAGACATATTTTCGCTTCTTACACAGTAATTATTAGCAAGCTACATTGATACATAAAACACAACATATGCACATCCCATCTAGGACCATACGCGTCTGCACCAAAAATTTTCTTTTTTGCTCGTGCACACGTCGCTGAAATTCCAAACGTTGCATAAAATTAGCTGTCATAGGCGAGTCATAGAAAATTATAAATTATACTTACATTGTTCTAGGAATACCCAGCTGCGATTTACTCATCATGTGACGTAATAAGGCTCTATCTGTATCGTCTATATGGAGTAATACAGCAAATCCATGATCTTACAAAAATATTGTTTGCAAACTCATGCTAAAAGTGTTATTGCTAATAACGATTTCTACTCATTATTATTATGAACAACAATGTCGATCTCCGCAAAAAGATTTCACATTTATATTAGCAATGATGAAATCATTCCGAAAGCTTTTTCTGTTATGCGTTTCTAACTAGTCTACGGTGAAGAAGCCACAGCGCTGGCTCTCCGAACAATAATGTTACAATACGCCGACAGCTGTTTCTAACGACGCCTTTTTAATGACACTCCACTACGTATATGATCAGACATACAGAACATAAGCAAGCGTGTGCTTACCAAATATGCTATTAAATCGCATACCTGCAGTGATTCAATTTGTGCAATACTTGGATTTGGTGCTCGCTGTGTCACCGGCAACACTTCTTTTATTCCGTCACTCGGTGATGCAGCCGCTTTCTGGGCACCAAATCGCCAATCTGCAATGCCTGTAAGACTTCAGCATTTTTGTAGTCACCTACGAGATGCAGAAATGCTCGTCTTCAAGGGATGCTGAGATGTAAAACTCAACATCCCTGTGCTTACCGAAATCAAAACGGCACTAGCTAAGTACACATATCAGCATGGCTTGTGCAAACATATTGGTGGGCTTAAAACTAATCATAAATCAATAACAATAAATAATACAGAAAACTAACGTACAAATCGGCTATCTACCAATTGTAACTGTAACTCAGGTGAGCCAGGGCAAGTTCCCGTCACAGTATTGAAATATAATGTGTCATCTAATGAACGAACTAATCTTTAATGCGGAGAAACCTTTAAATTAACCCCTCAAACAACGTTAAAATTTAAAGGTGAGAAATGTACTTATGGCAAAACGGAGCTACAGTGCTAGTGGCAGCGCACATCTAGATCAGTCATAGAAAACTGCTTGCAATAGGCAAATCAAGAATGCCTCGTTGTTTCGAGAATGTCGAGCATCTACCCGTCACTTATGAACCGAAACCAACGTGTGTGGCACCGACATTTTTACAAAGTTTTCTCTACGATTGGGATAGAGAGTTGACAACATTAAAGAAGATTTTTTTTTAAATTGGTAACTGCTCAGCACATCCCAATGTACAGAATCTAAATTCCATAGAGTTGCGTTTTTACATGCAAACACAACGTCTGTGCTGCAGCTTCTATATAAGAAGAGCATTAATATTTAAAGACTGACTTTTCAAAACGTCTAGTCATAAAGTGATAAAAAATGAGAATAAAAAATTTGAAATCCACATAATTTATTTTTGAAATTCTATAAATATAGTGTGAAAAGTAAATATTTGCTGAAACAATTAGGAACTGTTTTAGGTCTGCCGGTTTTATACAAGAAAATGTGAGCGATTCTATAAAAAATGGACTGTTTGAAAAAGAAGAGGATTTGCTTCCAACCGAATGGCTACAGAACATGAAGCTATGGAAAACGTTCTAATGGCGAAACTCTTTAATCGAAGGCCCCTTGGGTAAGTTTCCCGGTGAAGCCTCTCGTGAACAATCCGAAACTAAACCTGGAGATGGAACTAGTGATCTGCAAACTATAGAAATTTGCGAAAAAAAAAACTTGAAGAAACACTTCGCATTCCTGAAAACGTCGATGGCATCGTAGTACGAAGACTCAAGTGGAACACCCTTTGAGTTAGTTTTAGTATCAAACGCAGGGAGTGTACTAGTGTAAGTGCGCAAGAAAGGTCTCACCTTATTTATTAGAAGCTGAGGGACATCAATGGGTAAACCCCTAGATTATGTAAATGTACGGTGAACTATGTGGAAGGGGTTGTAGATTATATAAATTATTAGCTAATAAAAACTACACATTTTTTGCTGCCACGACATTTTCGTGAAACCTAATTCCTTAACTTAAACTTAAAAATTTTGGCTTAAACTATTATCTTGTTTTTCATTCATTTGGGAATTAATGCAATGATTGGAAATTTTCGTTGCACGTTAATGTTAATTAGTGAGCTATGTACCTATAATCCAACTAATGACGAGCGTAATCATATCAGACTGTTACATTACTTCAGAAAAAGCTAGTAAACCAATTTATGCAGAAATATGAAAAGGTAATTAATGGCAGTTAACAGATCAAATACAAATGTGGTGAAGTAAACAACTTTATTCATTTTTCCGTTTGCACTAGTGTTTCTTTATTGTTATAATACTACCATAAAAATAATAACACTAGATCTTTATTGTTAAAAGCTAAGCACCTCCCAACGATACGCAATATTTCAGTTTCTCCCCCTGTGGTACATACGTCACATTACAAGCAAATATAGACAGAATCTGCAACACGACTGTAACTAGATTTTCAAACCAATGTAATTTAGCTGCTATTTCTACCCTTCCGTTTTTATAAATACTTTGGTTCTTTGTTATTACTAGCTAGTTCAATAGCAATCAGCTGACCCTTACACCACTTACCTCGGTTAGTGGTTATAAAAAACTCTGTTGTATTAACTGAAGTTTGCCTAACCTGTGCTATGCAGAAACTGATAGCTCCAAAAATTCACTCAAATAGAAAGCCAATTTGTTTACACGAAAATCAACAGCAACAGCTGTATTTCCCGTAAAAGGCAACAATAAGTAATAATATACTGAGTACCAAATCACATAGCGAATAGCTGTTTCTATTTCGCATTTAGTTATATAAGCAATAATGTAAATCTACACGCAAAAATTGTTTCTATAACGCATTTATTTTAACTTTGATTAAAGATCTATTTCTATAACGTGATTACTCGACTAAAGTAGTGCGTAGACGCCACAGCGCTGACAGTCCAAATAATAATCTTAAATCACTCCGACAACTGCTTCAATCGACGCTTTTATGCCGACAGCCTACTGCGTATATGATCAGGTGCGCAGCGCACCAAACACTAGAAAGCGCGCGGACGCCCTTTGGTGCGTTCTGACTGACCTCGGCTTCTCCGATTGTTTTCTCGACTGACTAAGTATGGTATTAACGCGTCCACCTGCAGTGATGAATAACTTGTGCCTGTCATGAAACACCTAGGTAGGGCTACTGTAACTTGCTTCCGATGCTTTCACTATTGCGTCACTCTATTGCAAGGCCGCTTTCTTTGTTTTCCAGCCACGAATGTAAATACTTTGACTCTCTCTGTTCCTCTACACGGTCGTTATTTCAATACTTCACTGCTGTAAGAATTCCTCCTCAAGAAAAATAGGAACTTTTGTCCTCAATTGGCGCTGGAACTCAACTTTTAAGAATTGCTAGCCCAGTGTTCAGTTTCGCGAGCGAAAGTAAAACAGCTCGGTTGCCGACGTGAAATCCTGTAACGTTTTCTCTCTCTGCAACACGCTACCGCTTGCCGCATGCGCAAAGGCATACACCCAAAAATTTACGTTGTATCCATTATTAAGTAGTGACACACATACATGTACAAATCGGTTGCGTACTAAAATACTACTAAAGTACCCTCAGGCGAGCTAGGTCCAGTTCCCGTTCAACCAATAATTTAAAATAATTTCGCACCCGAGATATTAAATTAAATTATATTAGCTTCTTATGAAAAATTTTAATAGCAGCATAATGGTTAAATATAGTAAATTTAACAGGTACCTTCAAACTTTACATATTTCTGTATTTACCAGTGAGTGTTACTACAATGCTTGTTTTATTTTTAACAAAAAAAGAAGTACATATTTCAGTGCTAACGTAGTCAACTATGGGGTCAAACCAAAAAGCATTGCGTTAGAATTCCCGGAAGTGTAATGTGCAGGCAAACATCTTACAAAGGATTGCTCAAAGGAAGTAGCGCCTAAATCCGTTATTTGCATCCAAACTACAAAGGTGCATACGTTGCAAGAAATGTGCAGAAAGCCACATCAAACCACGCATTCAGCAGAAAGCGAAGGCTCTTTGAGCAAAGTTGTTCCAAAAGTAGTTGGTAATAATGCCCGAACTACTTAACCTGCAGCAGCCAGCATAAATGAACCCTTTCTCAACTACAACAAAGTAGACATCTCACTTTCTGAAAACCATTTTAGTAGTTGTAGTTACACTTAAAGATACCCGGATAAACTGTCTATTTATCATACATTTCACCCGAGTGGAAACGCTCAGGTAGGAACAGCCATTCTTGTTGAACACAACGTTCGTTGCTTTGTGCAATAGCACAGTCATCACATTTATACATAATAATGCGATTTAAATCTAGTAGCGGACTACTGTGCACCAAAGTAATCAACCCCAAGAGAACACTTTGAAGCTCGGTTTATTATCGGAGAACACTTCAACCAAGCATGTAGCATTGGGTTCACCCTCAACTAGAAATGACGGTAAAATGTTGCTTGAAGCGATAAATACCAAGTCTTGCAGCTTCCTTTCTGCACGTAAACCAACTAACTGGCCTACTAACAGTAGGAAAGTCCTCCATCTTATATACTTTTTCATCACCAAAGGAATAAGCATTTGGATGTGCAAAATGTTGAAAACTTGACATCTGACAATATACTGCCATTTATGACTATAGGTTCCACTATAATCAAGAAGCAGAAAAGAAAAACCCTCACCAGTAAATGCACTAACTGGCAAACATTTCGTAAGCAACTGGACTACATTATTGATTTAAAGGTGAAACTAAGACACTTCAGAAGCTAAACGGCCAAGCTCAACACCTTATTGCAGCAGTTCGAAGATCGCAACCTTGACAACTCCAACGACAGCTACAAATAGTAACACAATACCATGCAATTCTGCAAGTCAGCCAGTCTTTCCTGTTATACCTTACAAAGTTTCCCTGGAGATTGATAACAAAATCAATTCAAAAAATTTTGAATTTTGAAATCGTTCTTCTAATGTATTTTTTAATGCGCGTCTGCGTATGTGGCCGCTTCCTTTCAAAAAGCATCGATCATAATGCTCAAGAAACCCAATAAGCCATCCAGTCACCCGATATCGCTTCTTCCAGCCATATTGAAGTAAATGGAGAAGTTACATTTGAAACTATTAAAACCAGTTATCGATATCCCCGATCACCCATTGCTGGAATTCACTGGGTCACGTGTACGATCAAAAAAGCGTTAGAAGCAAGGACATTTTTCGGCAGTATCCCTCGACATATTCTAGGCGTTTGACCGACTGTGGCATGAAAGTCTCACCTTCAAACTGAGCAAACTTTATTCCCGGAGTTTCCGCTTAGCACGTGAAGACGCAAAATCCATCGTCGCTCAAATGTCAGTAGCAGTACCGCATGGTAGTCTCCTTGGATCTATTTTTATTTCTCCACTGTTGACCTACTAGTCGGTTATCATCATAGCGACTTTGTTGATAATAATGCAATTTTGTTCATAGAAGATAAAACTCAATGTGTTGAAAGCCGTACACGTTAGAGATAGGCACGTGAGTGAGTATTCACTCACGTCATGCAGGTTTCATGCTTGCTTTAAACACTTACGTTCACACACGCTCACGCTCACGTTGACTACAATAGCTTACAACAAGAGATAAATACTGATTTCTCGCAAAAACGTTTCTCGTAACCGTCTTCAAAGACATTAATTTTAATACCAACAGCTGTTATTAGAATTGATGTTTCCCTTACTAATACGAATACAGGAAGGTATATGTTGCTAGGCAACATCTTTAATTCCTAGGTTTAAAAGTACTGTTACGTCCGAGATGCTGAAAGTAAGTTCTAGTTGGTCGCCTATAGACGCAGACACGCGATTTGCTATAGACACATTCACAACACAACAAAGGTGCGAAGTTCTGACGCTGCAGGCTGCCACGCAGCAGCATAATGGCCTCCCTCCAGCTCTAAGTCTTTCACATCGGTGGGCACCCTGCAGTCTCTTATTCGTTACTGATTATTTAACGTGAAACGTGAATTACGCCTTGGAAATGTTCACTCACGTTCACGTCCCGATTTTCAAATATTATGACGGAACCCGCCGTGTCCCAGCGTGACTCGACTGTTTTCACTCGCGCATTCTTCCCTAGCCCACGTACATACACGCTAGAAAGGTGTAAATATGTCACCGTGTTTACTTGAATAAACCTAGGTACCACATTTAATAGTTCGTGATGTTACACATGATTTTGCAACTGCCCTTAAAGAGCGGCTTTAGCGACACATCAACGCTGAAGCGATGCAGCTGCTAAATTTATGAACGTTGGACGGTAAAATGAATATGTCAAATCAATCCAATTAATTTGAAATGATACGGGAGACCTCTACTTGTTATTCTACAATATTTGACCAGTAAATAACAGGGAAAATTGTTAATATACGAGTAACTATCACTTTAAAACAGTAAGATAATAATCAATTGCACTATACTTCCCTCAGAAGTGCTCTTGAAGACTTTGAGAAAGTTACGGTTTGTTCTACAGCTGAATTCCGCAGTCGAACAGGAACGTTCTGCAGTTTATTAAAGTCTTTAAATAAGTTCACACCGTTCCGGAAATGAATAGCAGCAATTCCCTGAGCGTGTCTGTGTGAGATGACTCAAAATTATTCTCATAATAAAATCAGCGACAACAAAAGAATACATTTTGTCGTGCGCAATTTAATTAAAGTTCGAAAACTGGATCGCATTTAGCGATTGGTTTGTGCCTTATTACCTTCGCCCAGGCGTTGCTTTTTAATAAAGCAACTCATTCAGACAAATTTTCGCCGCTGCACATGTTGTTTACCTAAAGAGAAAAAATTGGGGGTTAAAAGGAGCACGCGGAAAAGGAAAAAGTAAGGCGATTAGGGCGGCGTTTTAACCCTGAAATAATATCGTTAATAATTCAGCGAACAGAAATCGAAGCTTCTTTGAAATAAGTAGCAATAAGAGGATTTCCATTCTGCTGCGTAACGAAATTTAGGCTTCCAGGTTGTTTTAATCCATTTTGCGGATCTAGAAACACGGATGAACGACTTTTTGTGAAATCAAGGTAAATGTACATTTATCCGTTAATAAAAGAATTGAAGATTTCATTTTACTTCTTTTCCATCAGCGACTAAATACGTTTAAATTGCATAAATTTGCCTTACACTGTTGCCATATTTCAATTTGGTATGCTATAGACTATAGAGTACATGTATTATAAACATTTAAATAAAGAAATGTTTCTAGCTGCTAGAATATAAAGAACAAATACAGTTTATTGGAAAAAAAGGAACCAACATTTGCAAGCTTGAACTACATTTAAGAGGTCTTTTACATATTCTCGAACTTATATGTAGAATATAGAAACATACGAACATTCAAATGTTGAAATTACGATAACTGCAAGTTTTTTTTGTATATTATACACGTTATTAAACTTTATACAATAAAGCAAGGAGTTTAACTCTCTTATTTTGGTTAAAGGAAACCCAAAATGTCTTCACACTTTTTTTTATGTAGATAATCGGTTTGTATACTAATATTTTATGATATTAATACTTGCGAGATTCGGTTGACAATGAAACAAAGTTGTGCTGAGATTAGTTTGTGCAGTATTGCTTGACATAGTCCTAAATTATCTCAGAGTTGACAGTGTTTCCGCCTGTTTCTGTATCGACTGCACGTCCAGTGAAAAGCACTTTTTATCCATTAATATACTGCCAGAGTTCTCCAAATACTTAGACAACAATATAATATACCTCTTTAATTATGGTTCTGGCTATAATTTGATTAATAAAAATAGTAAGTGCACCAATCCGATACAGATCATTTATTTTCTTGATGTGTACCGTTTGCGTTGACATTGAACCCAAATCCATGATGATTACCAGAAATGTCAAGTGAAAATATGACTTGATTATGAAACTGAAACAGCTAGATTAAAGATTTATTTGTTTAGTTGCAATTCTTATACGAAGTCATATGACTTTCAATTGAAATGGACTGTTTATAGGCGAAGTGTCCGAATATTTTTTCTAATCGAATAAAAAAACGTATTACGACGGGATATTTAAGAAAATTGCCAAATCAGCAACTATGAAATGCTTATATTTTCAAACTGGGCAAAAGGGAAGCTACATTTCCTTATTTAATGTCAGGAGCTACAATAGATGGACTACTGTGCCCTAACTGATAACAAATTGCTACATTATCTTTTGAATATTTATATTCAAAACAAATCAAACTACGTATATTTACTTTGATAAAAATAAATATTAATATTGCAACAGTATGCAACCATTCGGTTGCTTTAAAATAACGAAAGAAAGACGATGATGAATCAAACTAGAAGCTAGTATACCTGTAGATTTTGTAGTTCTAAAACTGGAGTTTTGTCATACATAAAGCTGTTTAAACTCTATTTTTCAATGCTAAAAGCTATAGACAAAGTAAAAGATTCAAATTTGGTTTTTCTCAAAAATGGAGATTTAGGAGAACAATGCACTTTTTGAGATATAAAAGAAACACGCGTAGCACCTTATTCTAAGAACTATAAGGGTTTAGGTTTTCTTCCTGTCATGACATTCTTACTTATTCAATCGTCATTTTTCACTTTATTAATACCCACATATGGAGTCGACACTACAGGAAATTAAACATAATCTGAAATAAACACACTTAAATAGTAAAATGTTATATAAGAATCATTGGCAGCAAATAGTACAGCTATAAAATAGAGTGCATTCGATATATACAAACTCTACGTAATCAAATAAATACAAACTTGAGAAACCCTTTCGCAAGCAATGCTACTTTGAATAATGATTCCGTCAAGCTACATTATGTATCAACACCCAGCTTCTCGTATTCTAATTCTAAACACAAATCTGTGGTGAATAGACTAAAGGGTATAAGTCAAAAATGGTCATTTTACGAGAACATCAAAAAACTATTTTGCTGGAGATTTGAGAACCACATTTCGCTGGAAATCAAAAGAATCAAGTCGATTTATTGACTACAGCTTGCTTTGCTATTGATTCTAAAACTATTTCTACTAGAAAATAAATAAATACGGAACTTATACCTTATCGCATTTTCTTTTATTCATTTTATGAAATAGCAAAAGGGTATAAGTTCACATATAGCTTTTTGCAATTTCCCGGAATATGTATTTTCTGATAAATAATTACTATAACAAAACAGCATATGTAGACATAAACTAAACAAGAATATGTGGTTTCGAGTTCGAATAATGGGAGGTTATGTGTACACTTACCGGTTAAGTTATTGTACTTGTACGTCTACAAAACTTTGTACGCACGAGAGCGTGTGTCCATTTTGGCACTTATTCGTTAAACTACACTATAATAACAAATAATAACACTGAAAAACTGGACCGCTAAAACACGCTATCGTACCTGCATGGAAATGCACTCGTAGTATAAGTGTACATAAGTTATTTGTTTTCAACAAAAACGGAAAGTTATGAAATGGCAAAAGGATATAAGTTAGCATATGCTGCTCTGGGGTTACACATAACTTTACGAAAAGCTTTGACTCGGGGTATTAGTACACATGTATTTATTTGCCAGTGACTAAATTGGTTTTTTATCAATTTTTAGTGAATTTTCAGGAAATAAGTCTACATATCCCATTTAGAAAACTTGCTGTAACAATGCTGTTATGGTATGTAGACTTACATCCTCTTGTATTTAGATGCCCGATATTGCTCCGGACACGGGGCATCAATAAAATCAAAAATGAGATAAGTCGACTTATACCCTTTTGCCTTTTTGCCACAGAAATCAAAGTCTGACGTTATTTACAGATTGCAGTAATCAAACTTATTCCAAAAGCTGAAATTGAGTTCCCCATAAGGGCATAAAGCACCAAGAGTGCTTAATGCATCAAAACGCCTGCGAAACTGTACCTTCCACAGAAGGCAATCGAACTTGCCTTTGGCACTCATATTCACCTGTGTAGAAACAAGTTAAGAGAAACAGCCCATAGGTAACATTAGCAAAAAAGGTATCGCATTCCTGAAACAACGCTGAGCTAGTCCGTCATCCTAAAGTGGAATTAAATTTAAAAACGTCGCCTTCACACTAAATCCTCAAAAGAGTGTGTACAAAAACCATGTCAAAGCAGCAATGGCTCAGCGCATCTTAACTCTTTACAAGTCGAAAAGCAAAAAACCACGAAATTTAGTGGCGGAGCTAAAGACGGTTCAAAGGGTTTTAATACCCCGGCCCCTGAGCGTAGGGAGGGGGAATTAACATTATTCGAAAGAAATGTGTTGCACACTAAAATATTCCCACTGAAATCGCACCTCTTCCAGTGAAGTCTCTCTACTGACGAAATTAACCAGCGAAAACCACGACCCGTTTACAATCGAGACGAAAATCACAGCGAGGTACATTCGAAAAATACCTAAACGCCTGCTCGTTTAGATCATCATTTATGTTCTTTTTATTATAGAAATGTGTTGAACATTATAAATCATGAATATTCATTGCCCCTTTAAAATACATTTGATATTACACAAATTGATATATTTTTTTAAATAATCGTATTAGTAGATTTGAAACTGAAAAGTTCTACAAGGTAGAATAATGATTCCTTTGTTATGCAGTATATGTACATTATTGTATGTATTTATTGTGCAAGGGATATGCAGATTTGCTTCTGAATCGGGCGAACTGCCAGTTTGTACGTCAAGCTAATGTTAATACTTGAATAAAAATTTCTTTGGTTATAAGTGTTTCAAACACGAATACTATTTTATTAGTGCGCTTCTTTGTGTAATCCGCAAGGTCGTTGTTCTTCTAAATATTAGATTTATGATTGGCAATTGCTTATAAACTGTTTCAAAATTATATTATTTATTAAAAAAGATACAATGTGCTATAACCTTCTAGATGTTATATGCGAACTAAGGTTAAAACTGAAGCATTTTACTTTGGCAATTCAGCTTTGTACACGTTATCTAGCTAGGGAGCTTGTTTAAGTGTTATGGATGGAGATCGATTTCTACAGGTTTAAAGACCGCATGCTCGTTTTATCCAGTATGACAGCATTTCGCACAAGTTCAACAAGACAGCTTAATAATAAGGGTGATCCCAATTAAGATCATTATTTTCTTCCTTAATAAATAGAAACTAATATCGAGACTTGTGACACATCTGAACTTCAAAAAATAGAAACAAAGTCTATTTTATTAAAGAGGGGCATGGGATGTGCCAGGTGTCTCAGATAGCGGTTGGTATTGGTGATAGAATATAATTATACTAATTTATTAATGATACAATATGAAGAAAACTATGTTTATTATTTATTTTAAAAATATATGAATATTTTTTTATTTCTTCTTCTATTTCTTTTAGACCTATCTGGTGCTTTCTGTTATTGGGGCATATACCGGGTGTCCCTGTTGACAAAATTAACCACATATACTAGAGCTCAAAATAAGCCAATTTAACCTAAATTATCTATATACAAAGTCCATTCCTGAGGAGTTACAGCCCATGTAAAGATGATGAAAAATGCTATACCGTGTCTCTGTATAAAAATAGAATGACAGGTAGGATTTGACAACACAATAAATTTTGAAGTTTAATTAAAGCAATGCAATGAACAGTTCCAAAGCTCACCTGTCATATTAATCTCATGCATCAAATAATATTCGTGCATATCAGAAACTCTCTACGGAGCATGATACATTTATGCATTAGTGAAAATGGAATCCAATTTTGAACATTTGTTATGATTTTCCATTTATTGCTGTTTACTGTGTAGTTTTCAAATTAAATTTATTGTGTTTTCAAAGACTACATGTTTTTTAGTTACGTACAAGAAACATAGTAAAGCATTTTTCATCATCTTTAGATGTTTGTAACTCTTAAGGGATAGACTTTTGTATATAAGAAATTTGGGTTAAATCGACTTATTTTGAGCTCTAGTATATGCCGTTCCTTTTCCACGCACCTTTCTGTGACATATTGTATATCACTGCTGGATAGGTGTATAAAATAGTGGTGGCAACACTGGGAGCTACCTATAAGAAGCTATGAATGAGTTTGGGTAAAAATGAGACCAACTAAACTAAATGCCAAGTACGATAGATGCTAAACTCGTACACTTCAAGGTTACTGTACGGGGTGGGACAAGAAGATCCTCCTTTCATACGATTTTTTTATTGGGTAAAGGAGTGCATTGGAGCAATACGCATAATCGCAAAAACCACATGTATCCTGGCAAAAACTAAGCAGCTTTTAATGAACTTACAAATACTACACAAAATTCCAGGTTAGAAGGGAAAGAAAATAACACCAAATATATGCTAATGATGAAGCGTTATAGAAAATAACTAGACACCCCCAAATTACGGACAATATTTTTAAGGAAACCCATCAATTTAAGTATCTCGGAAAGAGTACCAAAGTACGCCACAAAAGTGATGAAATAAAATCCAGTATTGCAGAAGGAAATCTCATTATTTATATACTTGGCACTTAAGAGAGATTACAGTAAAAATGCATCCAGAAATAATAAACAGAAAATATCAAAAACAATAATAGATTTATACCAGTGTATGCAAGTGAAACTTGGACACTAAATAGAGAGATTGTTCAAAAGTTAGAAGTCACTCAGAGAGGAGATGAACAGATACGTAGACGATTTAAAGTAACGGATGTGGTAACAAGAATCTGTAAATTAAAGTGGAGTTGGGCTGGTCACCTTGGCAGAATGACGGAAAATTGTTGGACTCACCGAATCACAAGGTGTGATGTTTATTTTGTCAGCTATTAAGCTCTTACTACTTGTTTTTGTTTATTTATGACGTTTTGTTAATGCAATGGTACTAGATTTCATTAAATGTTCAGCGACGAATTAAGCATGCCTACATTTTTTTTAAATTTATCTGCCTTATTTTTTTATGTACCCCTATAAATGTGTAATATTTCTGAAAAGAGAAAAAAATAAGCTTTCTATTGATGTATCACACAGGCTAGATTGCCATTTAAAAAATTAAGTATGGTGACCTCACCCAGGCTCAACATTGGAAGCCAGACCAAACTATACGAGTCTTTACTTCCCTGGCTAACAATACGTTTTCACTGCTACGGTACGGAGCCTAGTAACGACTCTATGATGGGATGAAAATTTACGTCGCCTCCTCTGAAACCTAGTCTTTGAGATAAAGTAAGAAGAATAACAAGAGTACACGCAAAACATATACATACACACGTGGGTTCCACAATACGCACGCGAATTTAGTTCTTCATTCAAGATTTCAAATGCAAATAAAATTGTTTGTTATCTTATATTATAAATTTATACATAAAAGTTCAATATTTGCACAAGTAGAGCTCCATCTTGAGAACAATCTATACTATACGTTATTTGAGCATATTGACGGAGACCATAAATGCTTATATTTAAAACACAAGGCCGACTGATGTACTACTTCTTTTACAAGCTCTGCAAGACCTATTTACATGATCTTTTTACTTCCCTCGTCTGAAAGACGTATAGCTCAAAAAGTATTTGTCGGACGAAGACGATATTTTGCTTACATATTATATACCTACCTCGTATGAAACCGGTACATTTTCATACAAATATATACAGGGTGGGTACCTTAAAAAATTAAATTATATTATTTTTTGCTTGAATTGAGAAATAGATAAAAGTACTAATTTGTACATAGTGCTGGCTCTATCCTTGCCAGAAATGGGAATCAAAAAATACAGAATAACTGTTCTACGAGACACAAAGAAACAATGAATAAGTTCCTTACGTTAAATAAACCTGAATCGCAAGAATTTCCAGCGCGAGCGTGGCGCAGTCAGCGCAGCGGTGCTTCACGGGTGAACAAAGAAATCCAACGTTCCGGCTCGTTAGAAAAAAAATTATTTAGTATTATTAGAAACGTGAAGATATTTTTATCCACTGTTTCTTTTGATTTTTAAAATTATTTAGTGTAACCAACCCACTTGTTGTCGTTATGAAAGTATCCTCATAAAAGTATAACCTACCCCAGAACAATTTCGCCTTGGTAATTGCTTTTGCTTGCGGAAAGCGGACCGCTGAGCGCGGTGACCATCTGGAAATTTCCTGGTTTCTTGGTTGTCCCACCCCTAATGCTGAGTAACTCAAGATAGAATATTATGTCAACAATAATAAAACATTGCGATTAACCATAATTTTTCTAAGGAATATATGTTTATCGAAAATACAGCTTTGTTCAATTTTGTGTCACAACGTCCACTGCGAGGAAAGTTTTGAATAAAGTCCTTTACAGATTTTTTTCTATTGAAGCTTTTACCCCGTAGATTATCCAACACTGCTTTCTGTTGACTTTTTAAAGGTTTTTATATTTTTGGAAACCTTAAGTTTAAATTTTGTATTTCCACTTGCAGCGTCCCATAGTTTACCGCAAATCAACTTTTTGAACTATTTACGCGCGGTCTGACAGCTGCTGTCATTTAGTGTTTGACGTTCGCAGTGGGTGGAATCATAAACTAGTTATAGAAATAGCAGATGCTTATTCAGGGTCTCAAAGGAGTCAACTGGGGTAGTAGTAGGGAGCCCAAATGAATTAATAATTATTTTCGTGGGACTGAGTAGGTTTATACCGACAAGTGCTACCTTCGTAATCGGCGGTGTTTCCTGAGTATGAAAACTCCTGTTGTCGCGTTCTCAGCCTGTGGAGTGAGGAGCTACGACGTCACAAAGATGGCGATTCTTGGTACCAAGTTTTAGTAAAGTAAAGCTAGGGTTTAACCCAAACATAAATAAAAAGGTTCTACCCAGCGGCAAACTGTTTAGTACCCTCCTCTTAGTAACTGGTAAAAAGTTGCACAACATGAGCTTCGGGTTTAGGCGGAGGGGGGTGGAAAGGTTGTAAAATGGTAGGTTTCAAACAGTTTTTCGCAAATATCTCGTTAACTATGAGGTTTAGCGCAAACTTTATCTTATACAAAATTAATCCAAATTTAATTTTCAACAAAAATGGTCTTATGCATTTTTGCGTTCCGGTCAAGGGTAACGGAGAAATGGAGGGGCAAGGATAATGTCATTATTTTCCAGTTAGCTTGGAATATACCGACAAGTGATACTATCGTAATCAGCGGTGCTTCCTCAGTAGAAAAACTACTGTTGTCGCTTGCTCGCCTGTGAGTGAGGAGCTATGACGCCACAAAGATGGCGTTTTTTGAGTACCAGGTTTTTCGATTAACTCAGTAACGACTGAACCTTTTTATGCGAATGAGGTGTCGTATGGCAGGTATTTAAATGTCTAACAAAATGTGTCTGACTTTCTTCATTATAAGTCTTATATTTAAAAGGATATTTAAAAAAAAATCACGAATTAACTTTCTTTTAATTTTAAATAACACAGTAAAAAATAACTGGCAAAAAATTGTAGACTACTTAAAATATTGCTGTGTTCATAAACTTAATTATAAATTTTAAATTTCTAGATTCTAATGAAAAATTACAAAGTTGTGGCAAATTTACTGAGATGCGTCTCGTGACACGGCAATAGCCAATTAACGTGTTAATGTGTTCGTATTACTTCCTAGCCTAGAATAAAAGTCAATTGAAATGCAAAGTTTTTGTTAAGTTTATTTGCGAAGTAATTGTTACTATGAATAGAACACAATTTATATACGAGGGCGGGATGATAATTAGTTAGCCTCCACATATTTTAAATATATAAATATAAATGTATATTCAAAAATGTCAACTTTGAATTGGCAATACTGATAATATAAAGTCCACCTGTGAAATAGTTTGTTGTTAGCAGCTGTTTAAAGAGAACGTGTTGTATTTGTTTAACAATGGAAAATACTGGCCATTGTGCGGTTATTTAATGTTTGCCTACAAAAGTCTTGAAAGGTGCAAACTATTTTGAATAGACGAAAACCGTGCTGGGGTGAATGTGCTCCATCATATACGACAGAGAAAAATTAGATGGTTAAATTTAATACGGCCGGCACTAGCGTCCAAGACGAGCACTGCTCTGAATGCTAAAGAAGTGTCACTACAACAGAAATGGTTATCAAAATCCACGATATGGTGTTGAAAGACAAATGACTGAAATTGAGTGAAATAGCTAATGTAGTAAACATCTCAAAAGAGCTGGTGTGCGATATTTTAACCCAAGGATTGGGCACGAAAAAGCTGACCGCATGATGGGTGCCGCGTTTGCTTTTACCAGGAAAATGCACAATCTCACACTTGAGTTACTGCAATGGTCAAATCAACGAATTAAAGCACGATTTGCTTCCGCATTCACCTTATTCACTCTAATTGGCTCCCTCGGACTTCGACTTATTCCCTAAGCTCAAAATTTTCCTCGGTGGATAAAAGATTTCATCTGTTGAAAAGGCCACGGCTACTGCTGGCGCCTATTTTGCAGACCTTGAGTAATGCACCTTTCGTTATGGAATTCAAGCCTTCGAGCATCGCCGTTTCTCCGTCCCCACGTCCCCAGTGTCCAGGTTCTTCTAATATAGCAGTCCTTTTCATTTATATCTCTAGCTCTCATTGCTTCATCTATCTCATATCTCCAACTTCTCCTAGGCCTTCTTTTTTTCCTTCTTTCTGGAGGTACCCACTATAATTTTGTTCTCATCTGGCTTCGTCCATCCTTTTTGTATGCCCGAACCAAGCCAATTGACGTTTTTCGATATCTTCTCTGATATTTCCATGCAATTCCGTATATCTTCTTTTCTGACTTTTTCTAATCGTGATATTCTACAACTTCTTCTAAGATAATCCATTTCTGTGGCCTTCAATTTATTCTTATTTGCCTTGCTTAAATCCCACACAATTTAAGAAATAATAAAATGAATGTAACTAAATAAAGTTGTTACTGTAAGTAAACATCATCTCTTTCATAATTATATTGATTAAAACATCTTACACCGATGTGGCAAACATCTTCCATGCATTTTTGTTTCCTGTTAACACAACCACAACGGGATGTTAGACATTTAAATATCTGTCATACGACACCTCATTCGCATAAATAGGTTAAGTAGTTATTGAGTTAATCGTTCAAAAGAAAATATAGGCAAAATGAAGATAAAAACGACAAAGGAGGGGAGCAATGTAGATATATTATCAGGTACATACCGGGTGGTTGGTCATACCTCTGAACATAGGCAATTTACATGGCTTATCACGGTTATGCATATTCCTGCTCACCATTTTTCCATAAAAATAGTGAACAGGAATATGCATAACCGTGATAAGCCATGTAAATTGCCTATGTTCAGAGGTATGACCAACCACCCGGTATACATAGACTTACATACATACATACAAATGTTTCTACGTTATTTATGCGTCACTAAGTACTTTTCATAACGAAACATACTCATTTTCAAGGGAGTACGATGAATTCCAAGCTAACTGGAAAATAATGACATTATTTTTGCCCCTCCCATATCTCCGTTACCCTTGACCGGAACGCAAAGATGCATAAGACCATTTTTATTGAAAATTAAATTTGGATTAATTTTGTATAAGATAAAGTTTGCGCTAAACCTCATAGTTAGCGAGATATTAGCGAAAAACTGTTGAAACCTACCATTTTACCACCTTTTCACCCCCCTCCGCCTAAAGCCAAAGCGCATGTTGTGCAACTTTTTACCACTTACTAAGAGGAGGGTACTAAATAGTTTGCCGCTGGGTAGAACTTTTTTTTTATGTTTGGGTTAAACCCTAGCTTTACTTTACTAAAACTTGGTACCAAGAATCGCCATCTTTGTGACGTCATAGCTCCTCACTCCACAGGCTGAGAACGCGACAACAGGAGTTTTCATACTCAGGAAACACCGCCGATTACGAAGGTACCACTTGTCGGTATAAACCTACTCAGCCTACGAAAATCTTTATTTGACGAGTTAATTTAGTTTGGCCTCCCTACTATAGAGGTTTTTTTCTAAAGATTGCCATTACGCGGTAACAGCTGTAGGTATGACGTTGAAATTCGGTAAATCGATTTCTTTTACAAATAGGGTAAAACAGGATTTTTGAACATTCATTTTCCCTTCTTTCGAAGGAGTTGAATGAGGTGGATGTAATCAACACCTAGTTGTGTGAATGTGAAGTCGGGGCGAATCATGGAACCCTGTTGAGTTAGAACATTCTTTGTTAACATGTAGGTGTATTTTGTAGTCTTTCAATTACATCCCTAGAGGGAGTAAAAATAAAAAGGGAGATCCAGGTTTCACTCACATGTTAATACGGAGGTTTTTCGATATTTCAACCCCAAGGGATATAACGGGGTGAAAATCTTTGTTTTATCTACTGCGGTTTTGTCCGCTCGACTGGCCGTGTTATTTTAAAGATTTCTATAAAGCAGGCAACAAATTGAAGTTCGGCAAACCAGTTCCTTTTGCAAATCGAGTCAAAGAAATTCATGGTTTTCCTTAATTCACGTCTCAAAGGGTTTAAATGGGGGGGGGGTGATCTTGAAGCTGCTGACTGTATTAAAACACTATTTCATTGTCAACATTCTACACTAATTATTCAATGCTCCCTAAATGTATTCAACTGTTTCTGACTAAATGTATTTGGCTAGATTAATTATATTAACACGAGACACCGTTTAAACGCAAGGATGTTAACTGAACAGCAGCTTCTATTGATTCAACTGCATACATAGCATGCGTATTTTCAGAAATCTTAGTAGTGTGAGACTAATAATTATGCAATAAAATTGATTTTGACTAATATTGGATTTTTTAACATACATCATGGTATTTTAATTTAGCTTCTAATCTAAGATTTTTTAATTTTATTGAAAGACCCAGTAGGAAAGGCTACTTTGGAATGGAGTTTAATTATGACTACAATCAAATATAATTGCAGGCATACCATCAACATACCGAAACAAATTATGAAGCTTTGAAGATTCAGCTTTTAATTAGATCAACCTTTTCGGAAGTTTGATTGCATCCTGGGTCCTTGGGGTTAACACAAAATGTTACAAAATAACAACGTTAGTTTTACAAATTTATGAAACACACTTGACGAACTTCTTATCAAGAAACTGATGCCTTTAGTTTATTTTTCTCTCATAAAATCATGCGCACTTGTTTTTTCAAACTTGTTCCTTCAGTTAGACATCATGGCTTACATGACTATTTCATTTTTAAAAACTTTTCGGTTTTAGCGTAATATAAATAGATACATTCCGACTCGAGTAACTCGGAATTTGATAAGTTAAAAAGTTTGGAAAACGCTCTTCTGAATTTATTTATGCAGAAACTTTTGCGATGCCTCTCAATAAAATTAATTCCGATTTTAATGCTGTATTGGAAATGAATGCTGACGGGATATTGTTGGTTTGGCCCTTTAACGTAGTCTTGGGAAGATTTCATATTTCAAAGAGGAATCCTTATTAACATCACGTAATGCCGTATTTCCTCTCAAAGGAAATCTAAATCTCATAAAACTTTTAATTCCAAGTTGTGACACTTGAGCCAGCAGCAACCAGCGTTCGGTAAACATCTCTCTTTATTGCTTGGAAATTCTATATCGCATACTGGCGATACTACTATAAATTAGAAAACAATATTTATAAATTGCTGCTACCCAAGTGTGTCATATTTTATTCCGATTAGACATAGAGGGGGAAGCTTGGCTCTTCTATAAGCAAATATTTGACAAGCAATTAAAACTTTAAATGAAAATTTGGGCCTCAGTTTTAGCTACGGATTATAGAAGCCAATATTGATGAAGACTAACGACCTTTTTACATTTTAATTAATAAATCGCATTAGTTGTTCTCATTTATTTAATTGTCCTTAATCTTAGAGATTCACCTCGGGCTGCAGGTCATTACCTAACCGATTTACTCCATTTGATACTTTCCGTCCCTGCTATATTCTTAATTAATTTTTGTAATTGGAATCACCTGAAAAATTCGGAGTAGGTTTCAACCCGGGGCTCTGCTTCAGGGACTTTCGGATAATCTTTGATACGTATATCAGATCTTGTAGAGGAAACTTTTATAACGCTGATAACTTGATAGCTCAAATCTTCATCATTTTCCAATTTATATGGCACAAAAGATTTTCTGTACCGGAAATCTGGGCGACATTTCAGTTTATTGCAATAGCTTCTACATCTGTACAGTCTAGAACCGGGGTATTAATCAAAGCTGTATTCGTTGTATGTATTTAAATTATAAATAAAATTATGTATACTTACCAAAATCTGCTTAAAGTTAAAATGAAGGACTGATATGTTGAGTGCCCTGATTTCCCTCACACTAATCACTGACCACATGACAAATTTATAACCGAAATACTGCCATCATTTAGAAATAATAATCCCGAGTACTGTTTTTAATGGGTACTATCTAATTATGTCCTTGTACGGATGAGTTCTCTGGATTTTTTCCTTTATTACTTCTATTTTTTTTTATTTTATTATTATTTGCACTATTTTTATTACTTTGCTTTTTCTTAAGTTTATTTCAACATTTCTGTTATTATATCTGTTTTTAAATTTTTTTTATTGTATGCAGCTTTACTCTTTACATCTTTAATCAATATTATATTATACAAGCAGCCGATTTTGTAGTCTAACAACTAGGTAGGCAGCACATTTAGGTTCTTGATTTTCACAGATAACGCTTAATTTGTTTATTTATTATGGATAAGGTCCTGGCATGCAGAGTGAAGCCAAATTTAGAAAATTGTTTCTAAATTCAGAGTTAACTGTAAATGGTATTAGCTTGTCAAATACATTTCCTAACTATTTACAAATAGGGTTGGCATGTTTAAAACAAATTGTTTTATACAAGTGTTTTAAACATGTGTTTAAAACATGTTTAAGACAAAGCCTTAAACTGGCATGTTTTAAACATTTTCTTCTGAATTTTGTCCTGAATTTAATAAAAAATTAAAATAAATCGATACTGTAGGTGGCATATTGTTATGTAATGTTAGAGAAGAAAAACGCAAATAAACTGAATCGAATCTCCCGCCTAGCAACATCTAACTTGGTTTTGCTTCAGGTTGTGGCGTAAAAACGACGCTCTACTATCTTTTGTCTTGGATTCCTGTGAAAACTGCAAATCCTGGAATAAATCGCATTTTCTAGTGACGCCACGGGATTTTCTGGAACTTGGACTTAGCTGGATGCTCGGAAACACGATTAATCTCTTCAGCAAGGTGTGTTCTCGAAGTCCACTGGCTTTCCGGAGTCCAACCACATAAAAACCTGCCAAATCGTACCTTTTAAAATATCGCCGACCTCGCCTCTGAAGCTACTGCGGGCGACGCCAACGCCCTTTATTGCTGGAAGTCGCTTCCTTGGCACCAAATCTTCTTCTATGATGTTTCTACATCTCTTCCCGACCTGTAGGCCTTCATATCCCTGGCTTCTAATGTTGAAATGGACTGGTATCGCAATTTGAAATTTCCAGGTTGTCGGAGCTGAACACACTCCGATCTTGGCTTGCACAATTTTCTAAACTTTTTCGGTGGAGCAACTTTTAATAATACTTTCACTTATGGCTGCTGACTTATAGAATAACTTTGTAGACTTTTTAGACTTTGCAAATAACTTTTATTATATAAAAACACCAAAAATCAGGAGCCTCGTTTACCCACAAGTTGACATTACAGGAATTATTTTCTTTCCTTTTTAACAAAAGAGCATCGCGTTACCTAGTAACCGATATCTAATATTGTTCAAAGGAATTAAGTTTCGGTTACAATTTCACATAAAAGAATAAGATTTGATTAACATGTTTGTTGCTTAAAACTAGAAATTGTCTTGATTTCTTATACATAAAAATTGTCCTTTCTTGTCACGTAAACTGTTATTAATCACTGCTCTGCTACGAACAGTTAGTTTTAAATTGCGCTGCCACTAGTTCAATTTTAACCACGTCACTAATTATTCTTCATTTCAGTTGCCTTCGTTCTGCATTGCTCTTTGCAAATTCTATATTATCTGGCTTTGATTTCTATCTACATTTCAGCTTGCTTGCTTTTCGTTGACTCGTACGTTTATTAGTAACTCTAGGCTCATATTCATTATGCACATCACCAGCCTTTTGCAGTATTTACTTACATTTGGTCCGGCTTCAAATATGCTCAAACCTATCATATTACTTATATTAGCCATCTTAAATCTTTCTTTTACTCAAACTTTAAATTCAATCCTTCTGAAATCTGCTTTTCTTATGCCAGCTTTTATCTCTCTAATTATGCTTCTTGCATCCCATTTCCAATGCATTTAATAGCTTCAAATACTGTCTAGATTGCAATTAAATAAAATATTTCAACTCTGTGCTTTAACTGACTTTGTTCAATATTTCTCTATGCATAGATACAGAACTGCGAGCACTAACCCATCTCAATATATGTATTTTAATGTAGTTAAATGGTAGTAGAATTATGCATAAATAAGGCAAAGCACTAAAAATCCCTACTCTTCTAGATTCTCACGTGATTGGATGCTTTCATTAAGAGTTTTAAAAAGGTTAAAAAGTTTGGATGCTTCTTAGGTCTCCAGTCGATATCTTAGTTTCGAGTGAACTATCCGAAAAGAAGATAATAATGAGTTGTTCCAGCTGACAAAGCAAATGCAATATGTATCTGTATCACTAAGGTGAAAGTTAAGATTGCTTATAATCCACCATAAAACAAGTTTTACATGATGTAACGAACGGCTTCCGAGATTGGAACGGGTCGTTATTGAGATTGAAAAACTCAAAGGTTTCCCCACTTTCATAAGAGGCTTCATCAGGAGGTAAGCAAAGGAGCACGGTAATTCACTTTGTGAACTAAGACAGAGACGACACTATTCTAACGATCGTAAGCAGGAAGGTATAATTTACAGGCGAGTGTCGTAGCGGTTGAATGAAGAGGACGGTGGGCTGGGTTTAGAAATTAGCGAAGGGAAGGGAATAGTGTTCGATCTAAATGACTTCGTGAATCTGTCTGATAAATGTGAATAGGGATTTGCAGATAATAGAAGTTTTATTGAAATGGATAGTATGGCTGATATCGTGTTTGTGGTCGACGATGGCTGATGGATGAAGCGACACCGACCTGAAGCAACGCTGGTTTTAAGAGATACTAGTTTGTATTGAACGTCCTTTCTCACCAATGTATACAGGAGCAAGAGGCTATAAACACCCTTAGCTCATATGGTGTCTAATTTATCTTTGGGTTTTTAGCGCGCTATTAAACTCGCCATTTTTGCTGCATTTTCTATTTTTGCAGTAACGCATTTATTATTGTATGCTTTTAGTTTTATAAAATTATTCCAGAAAGGGTACTGTCTGTAGTCTCCTTCCAGTCCTGATTCGGGTCAATTTCTAATAAAACTTTTGAGTTTTTTTACAAATTTTAAATATTGCTGTACTTAAATATGTGATAAAAACATCGTGCGTCCAACCTGAAATGCAAACAGTAACTGATAGTTGAATTGAAACTAATATGTTTACTGCATTTATTCACAATAGTTATTCAGTTTTATAGGACATTTTCCTAATTACATGAGCTGCCTACTAAATATAAGTATGTACCTAGGTTACCATATTTGCCAAAAATTAAAAAAAGTTTTGAACAAAAGAAAACTTGATATGTTTTTCGGACTTTTTCCACTGTCACTTCTTTTTTGTTTGTACAAAGATACGTTTTAAACAGAAAAACAGTTTTAAGCATATAAAACATGTTAAAATATGTTTTTTGCCAATTTTGCACGATAAAATGGGCTGCGGTATTAGTTATAGTTTAAATTTCTATATTTGCAGATATTGTCCCTTCTGTTTATTTTTTTTTAATTTTTGGGGGTTCTCATATTAATTTAAATAATTTTAATTTCTGCAGTATCAGTGCTAACCTAATACACTTCGCCGACTTGCGTCTTTGCGTCTGTTTAACAATTTCCAGACATTTTACTTTCCAATTTTTTTTTCAAAAATCTCGAGGCTGGAGACCTTCATCAGTTTCTTATTTTGCTTCTTGTTTTGTTACTTGGTGTTATGTGTACCTTGTCTTTAACCTTCAATACCTCATCAACTGTTCTTATGTAATATCTAAGCCATCTATTTCTTCCTTCCAATACTCTTCCATTTGACGTTGCAAGTCGACATTGTAAAATTCTTCCTTATGTGTCAGTAAATGAATAACAGAATAAGAGGTCATGAAGAAAACCGGAAGGACAAAAAGATATATTGTTCGAGGGCACTTATGGTGTGAATTGAATAATTATTTGTTACTTTCAGCTCAAAAAATGCGAAGTGTTGCTAGAAGAATCGGAACTATAGAACATAATTCGAAAAACAAGGTGGCAAGGTTTACAAGGCTTAAGCTTTTGAAGCAATGTCAGATTAAACTCTCTCTTGTATTAAAATATTTTCTACCTATGATACAAAACTATAACACTGGATGTTCATTACTACTTATTATTTAATTCTGAATGTATATTCTTTCTAATTTTAAGTTTTTGGATTAACTTAGCTGTAGTTTTGTTTTCTATACTTTTTCTATTTTACTCTTTTTTACTGCTTCTTTAAGGTTTCCGCTCCTTTTTACTTCATCCTCTTTGGGCATTCCCCGTTTTCGCTTTTCTATCTCCCTTGGTAGTATTATTACTTATACTACCTTTCAATTAGGTTTGCATTAATTAAACATTAAATGTTTCAGGCATATAAAGTGTACATACTAAAATTGCTGCAATTCAGTGGAGGTTAAAATTTTAATACCTACAATTACTTTAGGGGAGCGGTATAGAATAGATCTCCAAGTATAAGCGCATATAACAAACTTATTCTTTGCTATTTGCTCAAGTGACCGTAAAACCCTCCTTTCTATGTTATAAATAAAGAAGTTGCCTAATGTACGGTAAAATATTTTTTTCCAGAAGGACAACCTATTTGTCACGGCAGAGCATGAAAGAACAATTTTTGGCTGTCGCAGAGTTATTGAATCTCAGTGTTCGTTTATGCTTTCACATTTTTTCTAGATTTATAAAATGGGGCAGAAATAAAGCGCAAATATATTTTTAGGTAATATCTCCGTTTTCAAATGTTTACAATTTGATCTTCAGCACAACTAAATCATTCTATCCATTATATTGCATGCCATCTACATTTAATTATTTATTTTTATTAAACATACAAAAATTGCGTTAGAGCTAATTATTGGTTAAAAAAATACATAATAACTTGCTGATTTAATATGGCATCTTTCAGCAGCAAATTTAGGAAGATGCGCAAATAGCAAAGATTACATATTCAACTGTGAGTTTGAAAATTATCCAACCAAAGTGCCTACACGAATTTTGTTCGTAAGCGCATTAAAAACTTTTGCCACGAATTTGGGACGTAACCCGTGAAAGTTACTTCGGCTTGAAGAACCATATCTACTCCAGTGTGACTTTGAAACTTCAAGCTGGAACGAATTGGCCTGTCCACTTCAAATTACCTTCCTGCGACACCTGTCGCCGTCAAACTTTAAAGGTTGCTTGAAGCTTTTATTTTTAAGATTCGATCCCATGGAAATGAAATTTGTCTTTTTGCATACACGATTATTGAAATTTTCTTTTAGCAGTTCTACATACGGTATAACAGTAAAGTATTAATTGAGTTGGCACAGCATGGATCTTCAATTACATAGTTATTTCTAAAATAATGTTACATGAAAAATTGTGTTATGAGATGTTTAGCAACTACAACAGATTAGTTGTTCAATATTAGTTGGATGTATTGTTCTTCACGTTTGGGATTTATCTGTTCAGCTGTATGGTTTAAGTAAAAGTAATTTTAATTTAAGCAATATCGAATAGAAACTGTTGGGATACAAACATTTACGCTAAATTAATTGAAAAAATTATTAGTTAGTAGTCAAAAAGTTTAAAGTATTAAACAGGGAAAGAAATAAATAGTCCATTTGGTGTGATTACTATGTGCTCTGCTATATTCTACCATTTGCAATTTTTCTCTCAATATTTATTTTCTTTGTTTCAGGTAAGTCTTCAAGGAATGACAGATTAACAGTTTACTAAAGTGGTTGGTAAGTGATTGACTTCCATCTCCTGCTGCGTGTTATTTACTGTTCTATTGGTATTTTAGCATATTTTCTTCTCTGAGCACACAGTGCTAGAAAAATTAGAGATTACCTTCCTTTTACGCTTATACACTTGAAAAAATGCATTATTGTGTGCCCCTCTTGTAACCCAAGAGGTGCCCCAAGGATTCATTCTTGGTGCTGTTTTGTTTAGTATATTAACAGTTGCTTTAACTAGCATGGAGCATACATTTACGATATATGCGGACGATGCCCAGATGTTTCTGAAAAATGATGCCAGTTTAATATGGCCGAGGCCGTTCAAATTATCTAGAAATAATTAACAATATCTTTTATGTGATGAAAATAAACCGGAGCGCCTACTAATCCCTTAAAATCCGTCTGCATATGTACATATATTCATTACCACAACAACCTCAAATTCTAAAACAGTTTTTAATTAGTTGTTACGATAATAAATTCCCTCTTTTGCTCGTTTTAATTAGGCTCAAACTTGTAAAAGTGAGTGTAAGCTTAACTTTTGTACAAGGCAATGCAGCATTTTGTCAATTGCGTTAGTGTAATTTTGCTGATTTGCCAATTTTGCCTACTTAGGTATCTTAAGTTCAAGTTTGTGCTTGCCAGACGATGTTTATTTATATTTTGTACTCAGGCATAGTTAATAAACGGCTAAAATTCGTTCTATTTCTTAATTCTTGCTATTACTAAATTTCCGAATAACAAAATTTCATGTTTATAGTAGAATATTGGTTGAAAGACCACACTGGAAACAAAGCAAAGGCTTGGAATTCACACATTTAATTTAGAAAATTTCAAAAAAAACTTATTCAAGGAACTGGAACTGTTGATCCAAATTTTAGCATTACTTTATTAGTTGAAACGAAGCTTTTACTACAACAATTCTGATTCACAGCAACGTCCAAACAAGTTGGCAAAAGTTGGAAGTAACTATCATATGACGCTAAGAAATTCAAAACATTTACATATTAGTAAAAAGTTAGAACAGCTTCAATTCCAATAAAATAGTTTCATTTCTGAAAATAGGGCTTTTGAGAAAATAAAAACTGAGCCCTGTCCCACGGATTATCAGTAGTAATACTATAAGTACTTCGATATTATCGACTTATATTTATGTCGATAACTTGCTGCATAATAATAAAATAGTGTTAGTTTGACAGTTTAAATACTCCGACCGCGGAGCGGGAGGATCATTCTGTCAAACTGAGACGATTAGCGGAATTGTTGCACAATTTTACGCTGATTGGTGCAAATGACATAAATACTAAATTATGATTGGTGAATAGTTAACTTGAAGGGGGTGAGTTGAATAGTCATAAAAATTTTGCACCATGTTTAGTTTTGGCACAGCACAAGCATAATTTGAATTCAATAAGTTTTGTCGAGTCGAGTCGATTAAAATTTAAAATAAGAGGAAGAAGCGCGTTAATTATGGCGTATAAGGAACACTTTTAGAGAGAATAGAAAATGAGCGTGGTTGAACCCCAACGCAATAACATATACTGTACTTCGTTCACCAAACTGTGATAGTAAGATAGCAACCCTAGTTACAAATATCAGCTATAGCTAGATATTACTCCCTCAACTTGGTGAAGTTGGTTACGGATTTATCGGTAATTAACTAATGTACAACAGCCAGTGGCAACAGATTGGTGAGAGATAAATTACAGATAAATAATAAAAAATCAGAGAGGAACGCAAAGAGTAGTAGAAGGAAATAAGACGAAACTTATAGCAATATTATATTGATTACTATAAACACAAAAAAACAACGCTCACAATTCTACAAACATGAATTAAGGTGGCAGAACACAAAAATGGAGGAGCCTAGAAAATAAAGATTGAAACTAAGAAGCTAATGACACAAAGATAATAATTAGCAAGAAATTGAGAACCACAATAGAATATATTATAATAAAATACACAAAGGAATAAAACGTAACACCATACAACATAGTAAAGAGCTGATAAAGAAAACAATTGAAGAAAACAAGAACGTAAACAATGGTAGAAGGGACTCAACGAGTTAGATAAGGAGCAGAAAAATTGCATGAAAACAAAATAAAAAAACTGTAAAAGGCTTTACCCAGAACTTCCCTCGTCGACATTGTGACACTAAATAATGTTAAAAATTAAATTAAGTTATGAGTAAAAATATCTTTACGTTTCTAATAAATCAAATAAAAAAAATGTATCCCGCTGGGGTTTGAACCCGCCGCATCTGCAGAGCGATCGTAAGCGCATCTCCGCAGCGGATGTAACCACAGAGAAATTCCAACTACGCTACGGAGCCTCTTCGAGATAAGTGCCACGCGCCTATCTTGACCAGAACGCTGTTATTGTTGAAACATTTTTACTCTTTTGTGACATCCTGTATCGGTTGAGTCTTATTTTCGGCAAATGTAAAGCCTGACCTATCTGAAAGTTATTACTTTTATTTCAAAATTAACCTAAAAATAAACAAAATTTTATTTTTTTAAGGTGCTCACCCAGTATACATTTGTACGAAATTGTACCGGTTTCATGCAAGGTAGATATATAATATCCAGCTATGCAAAATATCGTCTTCCTCCGACAATTAGTTTTTGAGCTATACTGCCAACAGGCAGACAGGCAGACAGACAGACAGGGGGAATTAAGAAAACCTCTTTTTCGTCATCTAGGGACCTTGAAACGTGAAAATCTGAAGAAATCTCTGAAGGTGATTTTTTCGTGATTACAATACTTCCTTCGTCCTTCAGACGAGGGAAGTAAAAATGGAAGAAAAAAGAAGACTGGCACGTTCTAAAAATACCGAGCAAGAGTTAATAAACTCTTTTACCAAGAAACTGTAAAATGCAAAATTGGATAGATTACACATACCATCGAAGAAAATAATCTCCATTTTGCAGATTATACAGTTTGTTATAATAGCAAAGAATTACAAATAAGGCGGTAAAATGTTATCAGAGTTGCAACAAACGACACAAAGGTTGGTTTGAAAATCAGCTATTAGCAAACCAATGAAACTCGAAAATATGTAAACTGAAACAATTGAAAAGGGGACCTATGTTGGGCACGAAATTAAAATTACTGGAGATATCCAAACGTGTGAGTTCTTTAGGAGAATAACCTTGGGTTGGGCTGCGTATGGAAAGCTACGAGATATGTTTAGGATAGACAATTCCAATGGCACTATAATACACATTACAATGCAAAAGTGAAGTTGGATAGGTCACATAGCACGATAAAATACGGCAGATGGACAAAGAACATCGGTGAGTGGCGACCAAAAGCCAATTCACGTAGTCGAGGAAGACCACTAACTATATGGTCTGAAGACCGACTGGGTTGTAAAAGCAATTGGAAACATCTTGAGGAGGCCTATGTCCTGCAATGGCTCAGTGAGGCTGCTTGATGATATACTCCTATAACTCTAAAATCAGAAGAAAACCAAGGATCTGTAACGTAGGATCAGAGATCTCAGAGATAGAAGTAAATGAGATTCGAAAGGCAATCAAATATATGTATTATAACAGGGCACTTGGAGATAATGGTATCATTCCGAAACTAGTAGAGCTTGGTGGAGTGGTGGTGGTGGAAAGGGTCTTAAAATATTTACGTAGAGGAAAAGAAAATACCGAAAAAACTGTAGCAACACTGTAATGGGGCTATTCCGTAAAGAAGCTGATAAAACCAAGCTATGGAATTATTGAGCAATTAGCCTGTTGTGTCAAATATGTAAATTACATTCAAAAGTAATTACCAACAGCTTGACAACGAAACGGAAATATAATCGAAGAGTCCGTAGAATATAACATGAATCTCTCGTTAGCATTTGTGAATTGTAACAAAGCTTTCGACACCTTCAATGTGTGAGAGACCTTTGATTAACTGACGAAATGCAGAATATATTCCAGGCATACAAAGCTGCTGGAAAATATTTAGTAAAAAGCAATATGCACTATCATAATGTACACACAAAAAATAAATCAAAATGCATACAGAGATACGCTAGGAAAACATTATTTTCCTCAAGCTATTCACACTTGCTATGCAAGAGAACTAACTATACTGGGTTATGGGGGGCAGGGAAGAATAGAAACCAATGGACAATTTTGGAAAAGGGGTATGTTCAATTATGAATGAGAGACGGGAGACGCTGACTAAAGATAAAGAAGAAATATAGAAAACATTTTAATTTGCAGTCGACTTCAACAGGTGGGTTATAAACAAATATTTTCAAATGTGAAATTCCCTTCGAGTTACATATTTATGTAAGAGTACTGTTCAGAATTACTTATTCTGGCGTCATACCGTGATTTATTAAAATTTTTATTAGAGCTTTTAATAAAAGAGCATTATCGGTTGATAGCAAAACTGTTTGGTGGAAATATCTATCAAAAGATAAATATAAATCGATATCTGATGCATCGCACTGAGGAAATACAATACTAGTTTGTAAATTCATTTTATCACTTATAACTTATCTTTCAATGCTGATGGGAAAGATGTATTTGCAATTCACTTAGTAGCGAAGCCGGTGAAGATAGACGCCGATTAGAGTGCACAGTATCTAGTTATGGAGCTGGACTGAATAGGAGTAGTGCAGGACAAGTTCTATTTATTTGTTTCTATCTTGGGTTATGGACAATAAGGACGATCAGAATCTATCTTCCTGAGATTGTCAGTTGTGATAATGCAGAACGTGAATATCTGATTGAAGGTTCTGGTTTCGTGAAGTTTAATTTTATATCGGGAGCTTCATCGGGATCGACATAATGTTAAGATGTATTTATTCTGGTATTATACCTTAATCTCTTAACACTTATTTTAGAAACTTTAATGAAGAAAACGTTCTCAGTTGAGAATATATTTGTTTGTTGGAAGTATCTAGTTCCAAGCGTGAAATATATATCAATATCTGATGTATCGAACTGAAGAAATACAATGCGAATTTGTAAACGCACATTATCACTTCTTACGCATCTTCGAATGTTGGCAGAAAAGGCGAATCTGCAATTCACTTAGCCGCGGAGTCGGTGAAGGTGAACATTGATTGGGGGGAACAGTATTTGGGTTTGGGGATGGACTGTGTAGAGATAGTGCTGGACAAGGTGTTATTTGTTTCTATCTTGGATTACGGAGAAAAATTAGGGTCAGGATGTATCTCGCTGAGAATGCCAGTTGTGATAATCCGGAACGTGAACAATCAGAGATTGGAGGTGGAACATTACCTTTTAAACAGCCCTTACGGTGGCACCATAATTGTAACACGGCTTTTGCCTAGCCCTTACACTCTACTGTACTATTACCTTACAATGCCCTGGGTCGCTAGCTTATTCAGTCGGTGAGGTATGACGTTTTATTAGCATCGTCAGTGCGGTTAAGGGTAATCTAATATTGTTTGAGGTCAGCTCGTTGTCACCTAGAATATTGTACCTACACATGCAAACACTACCAGTAAGAAAAACCCAACAGTTTACGTGAATACATATGATCTGTAAGAAAACACACACAAGAAAACACAAACAAATACATAAAACAGTTATGCGCTGCATGTGGGAAAATGCCTTAACTAGATGCTTAAGAGTTCAGTTATTTATACAAAGCCAAAGTCCACGACCGTGAGGTATAATGTAATTCCGCAACACGAATAACCTGAGCGCGAAGTTGTCGATTCTTTAGATTACGCCAATGCTTGGGATCTGCCGGATACCGAGTCAGCAAATGGCATGATGACTACGTAATGGCTGCCAGTACTTCCCCGCTATCTGGGCAGGGAACACATTGCTCATAGTTGCGCAATTATCTATGAAAACAATTACTAATAATATTGTAACTGCTTTCTTAATTCGTAGCGCGGTTTCGAGCAAGAACTAACCTGGTTTTAATCCTGCCACCAAAGAGCTGGGAACAGCGCTGAATGCCTTCTTGAGCTCAAAATCGCAGCTTGGAGCGATGTCGAATCGGAACACCGCAGAATCACTTCCAAGGTGGTGTTCTACGCAGATAAACGGCACCTCGTTTGGAGATGCACGGCGTCGGCTGCTTGCACACGCAAACTTTCAAATCCACTTTTAAAAGACCGATCCGCACCATTTACGAGCTTGGGGGAGAATGCAACTCCCGCGGCCCACTGCGTTGTTCGATCTTGCTGTTCTTTGTTCTCCGAATTATATTGCAGGGTCTGCACATTCCCGCATGTTTTCACTAGTGAGTCCGCATTCGGAACCTTATAGTACGCTGCCGCACAGAGTTTCTACTTATACTACGCTGCTACTTGAATAACACATAATAACACATACTGTTAAGCTTTGTTACTAATAGTGTATATAATAAAAAGATATGAAATATCTAAGCACATGTGGCACGAATTGGCTCGTTTCAGAGGTTCTGGTTTTGCGGAGTGAAGTTTTATTTTGTATTGGGAGTTTATTCGTGGTCACGATAATGTTTAGATTGGACTGGCATTACACCTTGCTTTTTAACATTTGTTTTAGAGATTTTAATAAAAGAACGTTCTCAGTTGATAATAAATTATTTTCTGTTTATAATAATATCCATGATTAATCTGGACAAATTGTCGTAGGTTACTATAAAACATGTGTGGACTCACTACAGTATCAACAGACAAGGTGTTCGAAAATTATGTAATGTGCTATAGGTAATTACATCTTAGTAAATATCCAAGAGAAAGTGAAAGTAAAGTTATTTCGCATTTAGCTTTCAACCGGAGAGCAATACTCGTATTTAATTATAATTTTGTTGAGAAACAAAAGCGCAATAAATAACAATTTTTTAATTACCCTATATTTCTATAGTTCTTCTTTAATAAATATTTCTTTATTCAATACGGCAAAACAATTAAGTTTGAGGAAAGTTTTACATTATTATCTTCTCATTAAACAAGTTAATGTGTTTGTTGCGCATTGGTTTAAAAAATAATAATAATTACATATTGCCCTTTGATGAAAAATAAAATACTAGACAGCTGCAATGTGACCTATTTTTTAATTAAATGAAAATCTACAAGATATATGCATATTCCGTACTTTTTGATTCTCATTTATATTCTACCACACTATTCGCAGAAATTAGAACGATTTTCAGAAAAAACGAGTTAAAATTATGCTTCCAACACAAGTGCCGCCACATAACTGCATGGAATTTACATATTTACGATAATAAGATGCTGCGTTATACATGCACTACCCCAACGAGTAAGTAATTGACAATGTTATCGTTCAGTAACATGAATTTAGTTAGATTGTCCCCTTAGATCCGGAGCCACAGTGGCGGAGCTACGGCCTGTCCGTTGTCACTACTTGTTTATGATAATGTTATTACAGAAATGGAACATATCTCGCGACTGCGTCGGGAATACTAAACTCCCTTTTTGTTGCTCTTCCCCTTAAAGTTTGTTACGACATTTCCCTAAATTGTTACTAGCGTTTTCCGGGCGAGTACGGTTTTCTGTTTTGATCTTTCGTTTTGGTATTTTCCTCCCCTTTCACGTTTGATTAGCATAGATATATCGTGGCGGGTTCAATCGACGACAATCTCCATATCGAAATTGGGTTGTTGGCGAACGCATTAATTTTAAATTAACAGTTTAGCATCGACTTTCATGAGTTGTTAAAAGTTCCCGATTATATTAATTGCTTTAGCAAGAGTTATTGATTACCGCAGTGAGCTATATTCAGGTAGTATGGGATGTCTTATCTAATATTCGCATGCCTATAAATATTCATAATAGAGTGTTCGGAAATGCGACGCAAACCAACTTATGTTTTGAAGTAACCATCATGTCTTATATTTAGGACAGTGGCCAAATGAACGTTGTACCATACTAACAATATAGTCTATTACTATTATCGATGTGAATTTTGTTTTACCTGTCAAATGAAATAATTTCGAAATTTTAGTTGATTTTGTTAGTTTGTTTCGTAAGTGTTAAGCATAAGATGCAACAAAAAGTGGAAAATGTAATATTATGCTGTTTCTGGTATATATTTTATATCATTATATTCTCTTATGACTAATAATCTATCATTTTTACTTCCCTCGTTTAACAGACGAAGGGAGTATTGTACTCGCCAAAACAATCACCTTTTGAATTTTCTTACGATCTTCACGTTTCAGGGTCCCTAGATGACGAAAAAAAGGTTTTCTCAATCCCGTCTGTCTGTCTGACTGTCTGTCTGTTGGCGGTATAACTCAAAACCTATTTGTCGGAGGAAGACAATATGTTGCATACACATTACATACCTACCTGGCATAAAACCGAAAAAATTTCAGACAAATATATAGAGTGTGAGCACCTTAAAAAAAATAACATTTGCGATAGGTACTTAATACAGCTGCAACGGAGGAATTCGAAGGGTCCGTGTCCTGTAGCTCAGGTAGAAATAGCCCGTTTCCTTGCAATATCCCACAAAACGTTGGGACTGCATACGCGGTCCGCCTGTCCAGCGAATTCGACCACCGGTAACGTTTTTTATTTTAAAATTTATTTAATTTATTAGAAACGTGAAGATATTTTTACTCTTTAACTTAATTTTATTTTCAAATTTATTTAGAGTCACAATGTCGACTGGGGAAGTTCTGGGTAAAGCCTTTTACAAATGTTTTTAATGAATATTAATCAATACTATATTTTATCAGGTTGTTTGAGGACCGTACAACCCTAAAAGGGCAAATCAGTGATGAAAAAGGGACCATCTTCCTGAGCGACTTCGGTCGTAGAAGAGGCATGATCGTAGATCGATACGAAGCAGAAACTGTTAATCACAATGGTAAACGGTTTATTTCTTATTGTCATCAGCATGAGGTATTTGGCAAAGAAGAAATAATAAAAGGCAGAGGAAATCGATTATGGTGGAATCGAGACGTAGAAAGATTAGTTAACGAGAAAAGTAGCTCGATGACCATAACAAAGAAAGATATGTTTGCCCGGAAGTATGAATTCGGAACAATCTCTTTTAGTAACACACTGACAAATCAAGCATGGGCATTTTTAATAGGGTAATAAATATAAAGAAGAAATCGACTTGATACGAATGGAAAAGTACGTTATCTACTGTGATTGACTTTTACAAGATAGAGTCTAGTGACCACAGCAAACCAGCGAAGTAATGATGTCACATCAGAGAAGTTAGGCATGCTCTTTTGTAGAGATGGGCGCGTGATTGACTATTCACTCACGTCACCCACGTTTCACGCTTGCTTTAGACACTGACGTTCACGCACCCTTACGCTCATGTTCGCGGCGTGACCCGCCACTCACGACGTGACCCGCAGTTTTGATTTCAAAATTCAAATTCAGATAGAACAGAATGCACAATTTTAAAACCATTAAAAATTTGTAAAGGGCTTTACCCAAAACTTCTCTCGTAAGTGGGCGTTGTGACACTAAATAATTTTAAAAACCAAATTGAGCTAGGGGTAAAAAATCTTCACGTTTCTAATAAATTACATAAATATTCATCTAAAAAAATATTACCGGTGATCGAATGCGAAGGGCATACGGCTACCTATGCGATTCCGACGTTTTGTGGGATATTTCAAGGGAACGCGCTATTCCTACATGCGCTACAGAGTACTTCTTGTGTCCGTACGTCTCGGCTGCCTTAAATAGAACCTAGAATATAAATAATTATTAATTCCCAGACCATTGGCTGTACACAGTACACACAACACAGATGCATGCGTAGCTCCATCACTAGATCTCCCACATGGGAAGGCAGCTGGTGGGCTGGGCACCCTGCAATCTTTTATTCATTACTAAATATTTAACGTGAAATTAACGTGAACTGTTTTCACGTCACGCGTCCATCCCTACTTCGTCGTATATAGATACGAAAATAAGGAGAAATGAGCAACGGAAAACCACCAAGGTCAGGAAAATTTACTATCGAGCTCATGAAATCGGAACCACAACGTATGTTCGAACTTCTAATAATTCTCTTCTATAGCTGCCGTGCATTTATTCTTTAAAAGTCTTCAAAGGGCTTACGGCAGATTTCCCTTAAGTATAGAACGCCTTTCAGCTTGCGCAACTCTTCTTCTTATATTTTTTCTGCTTCTATTATCGGATGATATAATGCTTTACAAGTATGAAAACTATCTCGTGTCTCATCTGTTTGCTGGTTATGTAAGCGAATTTTAATACTTCCTTGGTAGTCTTTCCCGCATACCATTATTTTGATTTTTGATTTAGTATCATTTCAAAGCTTTCACAAAGTATGCTAGCAAAATCGTTTACGGCCCGCTCTAATTTATCCTAATCCTTTATGGTCATCGCAATGTCATTTGTGCACATCACAATGTCTATTTGTTGTTCATGTATTTTCACCCCGTCTTGAATCTCATTTTAAGTTCATTTACTGTTTGCTGCGTGTGACGTTTGCTTCCTTGTAATTTCCTTTATAGCCATTGATTGGTGTTTGTATAAGTTACAGAGTATCCATTAAGTCTTTTTACTATTTAGAATAGTTTTCCTTATTCTACGCTGTCAAAGGCGAATAAATGAATGATATTTGTTTTGTTTGACTTTTCTTGTCATTTTTGAATTATTAGTCCGAAGGCGAGAACTGCTTTTTTGGTTCCGCACCCTCAATTGAAGGCAAACTGTCTAAGGTGCCTCCTGACTTGAATTCCTGCGATTCTTCTAGCTTCGTAGTAGTAGCACATTCAGTGCTCAAAGCTTGGAAGTCTCCTTAATTTCTTGCGCTTCTCAGGAATCACTTCAGAAGACGTAACTTGTAGCTTTGTAGGGCCAAGTTATTATACTGAAGGAGTTTGGAACTTGTTGAAAGGACAAAGGGTTGAAAGGTAAGGTGTGAATGGAGTATCCAGGTTTAACTACCCTTTAAGACATGTGTAGCCTATGTCAGTTCATAGAAGAACACACCTCAGAGATAGAGAGTGTATTGAAAGTTCAAATAAAACAAAGAGCTTAAATATAAAATATTAGTGTCCTGTTTTGCTTAACTTTTCTACCTAGTGAATTACTTGACAAATTGCAAAACAGACATCTACAAAATACTCTTAGTTTACAAAAAATAAAGCAATTTGGCCCAATGGAGTGACACCAGTGATGAGGATTACTTAAAGAGAGCTTGAATAATTACACATTATGAATTATATTTATAATTTCCCTGATTTCTTTAAAAATCAACTCAACTTCAGCCTATAAAAGAAATTTCAGGATGGTTTAGAGAAAGGAGGGGTTGAGAATGGAAGAGAGGCCAGGAAAGGTGGAGAAGTACCGCCCCGGCAAGCGCCTCAGAGAAAGCACCTTTTTGACTGAGGAAAACCACCTAAAAACCTGAATCAGAGCAGACTGCCACGGGAATGGAACTCACGACTTCCCGAATGCCAAGCAGACGTGGTAACCACTAGTCCACAGAGTTCGGTTACCCTTGCTGTATCTATTAATAGTTTTCCATTCTTATAATGGATACCATGAGCGCGTAGTTTGCGGTCACTGAAAAATGTTTTGATATTTCTGTATTCTTTATCTACCCACCCTTCTCTTAATATTCGTTTGGGTATCCTAGCATATTTCCATTTTTTTAATTAGCTTCTCTATTTATTCTGTGTTTTCTGTTTGTTTGGATTTTTGTTGATCTACTTCACTCTTATGGTTGTTGTAATTTATTCTTTCATTAGTTAATTGTATTATTTCGGCAGTTAGACAAGGTTTCCTATTTGGATTCTTTTTAAATTCTAGGGATTTTTGTGCAGTAGTGGCGATGCACTGTTTGAGTCACTCTCATGGTTCGCATATGGTGCTTCCGCGGACTTTTTCCATAATTTCTTCATCGAACGTATCTTGTCAATATATCTTCATCATTTAATTTGTTTTTAATATTTTCTTATTATATTAAAAGTTAATTTGCTTTTCATTGCACACCAAACTGTGCCCACTGTCTATATCTGGCTTATACAGATTAGTGGCGGCTTGGGCGAACATAAGGGCACGCAAAACATTTTTTCTTTACACTATGATCCACCTTGATTTTTTTTTAATATGGGATGCTTCTGTATAATGACAAAACGAAGTAATTTATGCAGTTGATTGCAAAAAGGAATAGAATAGATGTGTAATTAAAGCAGTGCTAATCAAGCGATTGTAACAGTTAAAGTAATACAATAATGTAACAGTTCCTTGACAGCACAGTAGATCATGGTACCTGACGTGACAACTCAGTTGTCATGCATGCCCCTATGTTCGCACAAGCCGCCACCAATCTCCATATTAATTAAAATATAAGCTAGCACACGGTGTTGGCTATTGTGAGATTATTTATTGCACGAAATTCTATTAGGCAGTCTCTTCTTGTCATTTCTCCTTTCCAACCCCAAAATCTTCACCTAGACTTAGTACTTGTTTGCAGTATTTCTCATTACGCAGACTACGCACTCCCGCATTTCCATCTGAGGTGGATTCTATATTTATAACTAAATCCTCCGCTCTAAAACTCTTTAGTGTGTGGTCATCCAACTTCACTTAGACCTACGATATAGAGGCCTCTTCTTCCGTTTCATTTTTAGATTATCCAAGTTGCCACACTTTAGTAAAAGCTCCGACATTCCAAATTCTCCTTTTTCTAATATTTACATTTCAGTGTTCCTTCGCGAGTAATTCCCTTTTGAAGATCCGAAAAGAACTACTTACCTCCATATTCTACTTTCATTTAAGAAGACATTCTCACTACACTGAATTGCCGCTTTTTTAAGAGTAGTTGAGCATGGGATGTGGTGATCACCCTTTGTCGTTCTTAGGGTATCCGATGTAGTAAATGAATACTTAATGTAAATGCATTTCCTCCAATAAATACCATTCTTAAGGGTATACCGCTTGTGTTTGACAGTCACAGCCTCGTTACTAAAAGTAGGGTACAGGTGAGGTTTTACCCTTCCCAGTATATCTGCATGGAACCCTGAAAACTTATATGACGAAATCCAATGAAATGAGGAAATGGCGATCAGGAAATTACTGAATTATGATTATGATGAAGCATGCCACATGATGAAGAAACTACAGAAGATATACACAAAATTTATCTTATGATGAATACTGAGATCACCGAGTCTTCGGTTATTTGAGGACAACAAGTATATATAGATTTCTGGAACGAAAATACGATCAGAAGTTGCGAAAGCGATATGATCGCGAAAGAGCATTGAATCAATTAAACTCATATCTCTTTATAATCATGTAGGGAAACTAAAATTCTCATATTGGAAAATGGAAATGTGCTAAAAATACATGAAAAATGCACTTCTTGAGGTAAATCCTACTTTTAAGAAAGCACAAAATGATATGAAATTAATATTTGGCCTACTACATGATGCAAGGATACTAATAAGACGAGCTTTAGAATAATTCATTTGTAGGAAATGGTTTCACATATTTACATTTAGATATATATATACGATGGAAAAATATATTTTCCACCAATCGTACTAGAATTGACACATTATTGATAAATTTTTGTTAAGCAAAGTCAAACATTCCACTACATCAGCCGTTGCTAGGTAATTTCCAATAAAACTGTACAGGAATAATATTCCCGTCCTAGGCAGGTAATATTTTTCGAATGTAATTATTAATGATGATGATTAATTCGCAGTAAGCAGATAAATCGTATCGATCGGCGGAAAAATAGTATGTGTATCTTGGACAAAAGACGCTTTTCGTCCTAGATACAGAATATACTATTAATAGCATCTTCAGGTATTTAAGAAAGACGCTTTTAGAAACCGAGTTTCTATTTCGTAGCAAATTGGTCTACATAGTCTAGTATAATTGTAAAATTTGAAGCATTGTAACTGTTTTTCTTAATATCGTCAGAATTATACCTAAGTATTTCATTTATAAAAACATTCATCTTAATTTTCCTTTAGATGCATCTGTCTCTGTGTAAAAATCGAAGGTTATCCACTGGATCTACATTTTTCTACAGAATCACCGTTTTAGGTAAACAAAGGCCCATTTGCGAAACCCAAATCGTATTCTGTAACTGACCGAGACCACATTTACAGTTCCAGAAGTTATTGAATTGTCTGGGGTTTTGTTTCGATACTTTTTCGATACGGTTTCCTTCCGAATTTTAAATTAATTCTGTGCTTGGTAGAAAAACAAACATTCACTGAACTGTGACTAAATCCTAAACTCCGACAAGCACTCTCAAATTCTTAGGATTCTTGGCTGTTTGTTGTGAATTATCTCAGCTAGTCTGGCGAGAAATTTATCTTTGCTTATAAATTTAGGGAAGTGTAATTTCGATGTGTGTACTAAAACAGGAAATAGAAACCCGAATAACATTCCAGGGCACGTAAGACATGAACTACATTTTTTAGCCACTGCTTCTATTGTATGCCCTCTGGGGTATAAACTTGTTTGATTTTATTACGCATCTAAACTGACAAGTGTACGGAAAAGCACCCCAATCATACATTATTAATTCTTCACCCCCGCGCATACCACTGAAAAGAATTCTCCTCACACAAGGTGCTCTCTTTAGAGCCTTCGAATCAAGTGCCATTATGAGCGTTTTTCGCTCATTCATGCTGGATATTTGAAAATGCAGCCCTGAAAGCAGGTACTTTGCGAGATAGGAAAACACACAATGCAAAATTCCTAGCTTTCCATCGGCAAATAAATACGCGTTCCATAATTTTTTACTACGAATTGCTGTCCATTCAGAATTCTTTTCATTCAGTACACAGTTATTTCCTTTGGCAAGTATTTCTTGCATCACAAAAGATAACAATACTATTATATAAGGTAAAATAAGATAACTGTTGACATTAAACGTTTCGTAAGCCAATATTTTGCAAATAGGTTCATTATCTATCAGCAAAATATACAATTCCTTCGCAATAATTTAAACGGTGCTGCCGTTTCATTGCTAAAAAGGATGTTTGTGGTGTACCATAAGGAACCGTTATATAATCAGGGTGTCCCGTTCGCCATACAGTGAACTAAATGTGAATTATTATTGGATTGTGCTTTTATCATTTCGAAAATGCCTTTTCTTTGGGCGTGTTAAGCAGATGCAGTTTGTAATTGCACATAGTGTGTAAAGAATTCCATGTGGCTCCATTAGTAGACCGGTGTTTTATATTTAAATATAAAAAATTGGGATACAGTTATTGTAATCTTTAAATGAGTTGGGCATATTTATATCGTTTGTATGTTACTAATAAAGCAAAAATGCAATAGTTAGACATTAAAACACGTTTTTCTATTCAGTTTGATGGAGTTGAAGTAAGGGGTGCTTTTAGGTGAATTGGTGGAGCTTATATATGTAAACGTTCTTGCCTTAAATTTAAAATATGCTACAATTTACAAAATATCGGTACTGTTTCAAGTTGGCTGTTTTGGCTGTAATAGTTTGAAGTATAGTTTTCATGTATACTAATCTTAAACTAAACTTCTAACTTGTCGTTATTGTACAAATTCTTCTGCAAGTTTATTACGAGCCGAAACAAGCATTACATAACTAAATTTCTCACTATATAATGTATAGCGCATTACTGAATTAAACTGCATAATTTGAGCTAGAAAATTAGAATCTATAACAAAAAAAATAGCCACATTGCCGTTTATTATATAACAAGATTGTTGGGTGCTCAGTAGCTCATCGGAATTGACAATGTCTTAACTAAAATAAAACAGACGTTTGCTCAGGAAAGTAAAATAAATTGTACCTTGAAAGGGGGGATACGTAGATAATTTATTTTTTCTATTTGAACGCAACCCAATGCTGAAGCCGATGATTTAATGGAAATTTTACTGGGTAAACCTTATGGCCATGGGAAATATAGTTTGATGCTCGGCTCCAGATTTGAACCTACCTCATTTCTGAAACTTTAAAAAATGTTTAGTTAGCGGAGTGTAACTCCGGGTTTTTACTTTAGCTCGTTTTTGGACCTCTGGCAAAGTCACTTATCTGCAAAATACAGAGAACTGCATTGCTCTTTACAAATTAAAATTATACAGGTTATATCACGAAACCCTGTTAAGATGGCATTCAGCTTTGCAACTGTGATCGCAACAAAGACTTCCCAAAACAATTTCTAAGCCTGCTCGTTATCAATAAAACTAGCCGACGATCTGCGAAAGAATTTTTCAGGGTAAAACACTATTGATACGCTGTTGTGGAGCACTGAAATCGCCAATATGGAATAAGCACATTCAACATATAGCAGTAATTTGCACAAGCAAAGATTTTTATTTTATATACATGAAAACATTACAAATTAACGGTAAATAGCACATGCAGCATAAAATAATCAACATAAATTAGATTTAGCTAGGTGCAAGCCTTGATTAACCGGGGAAAGCTCTTGTAGCACCAAGTAGAGCTCTGCTTTCGTCGCCGACAAAATTGAGTTTCGCCAAATAGAAGCAATCTCAAACTCATCTAGGATGTCGACTGCGAAAGCTGCGTTAATCTCACACGCGATGTAGGGAAAGATTTCTCCAAAACCTAGCTAGAAGAATGAAAAATTATGAAATTTTGATGTAGGCGTAGGTCCGTGCAATGTACGGAAAGTTTCTTCAAAGGTGCGTCTATGTGCGGAAATGACTGCGATGCGAAGTGTAGCTGAACCATAATGGTTACTTCAAATCCGATCATACATCTATAAAAAGCTTCGCGGTACATCAGGATAGGAATGCGGAATTTCAAACTTGTAGCCTGCGTTTTGTAGAATCTGAATAGATCCGCCAATCATCACAAATTTACCAATATGCGGCTTTACAAACTACATTTCGGAACGCTCGCATCACAACCTAAAGCAACACAAAAACCCTTAACTTGACTGTTCTGGAGAATTTTAAAAATAAACGGTTCTGTCCCATGCTGCCCCCCCCCCCCATTTTTAACAAAGAACTGATTTTTTGGTTGTATGTTAAGAACACATTCGTCTTGCAACAAATTTGATATTCGTTCACATTTTTATTTAAACTGTGTTTAATCACATCTGTTTCTAAACTTTATATTTTGAGGCGATATAATCCGTCACATCTGTATAGTTTCTCCCACATTTGATGCAGTCATATGGCGTTTCAGAGAATGAACAATGTGGACATTTAATTGTAAATTAGTATCAGGTTATCTTACTGATACAGGTCGAAAACATAAATATCGGCAACTCCTAGGCTTGATCGAAACATTCAAATATCAGAAGTCAAACGAAGATCCTGTCTGGCGTAGGCAGCATTCGGAAAACTCAGTTTTATTTTGAACTCCAAGACCATTGCGCAATACCTTAACAACGGTTTTTGATTAATGTATCTTACCAATAACGACTTACGGAAACGATTACTGGACCCTAACAAAATCCCATATGCACAAATTGATAATTACACAGATCAATTCAACTAAATATTCGGATCTCACTAATAGACCGAAAAACTAATATATGGATCAGCAAGAAAACACAAGTAGTAGATGTTATAGAAAAAATGCAAATCTAAAGTGGAGTTGTGCAGGTTACCTCTAGCTCGAGTAAATTAAATTAGATGGACAAAAAGAATATTCCAGTGGCAGCCTTGGGACTGCAAGAGAAACAGAGAAAGACCTTCAAATAGGTGGTACAATCAGATGAAGAAAGTTCCAGGTTGCAAGGGATACAGGAAACATAAAACAGAACCAACTGGAAATCAATGAAGAAGGCCTTAATCCAACTATGGAGCGAAATGGGCTAAGATAAATAGTAGTTATTTAAACATTAATTCCTTGGCGAGTGTAGAAAGGTGTTAAAGGCATACTTGATAATCAACTTGAAAAAAAGTTCTTATTAAAAGTTAAGCTGACAGTGATCAGAATGGAAAGTATTAAAAATGTAACACGATTGTAACCAAGATCTTGTAACAAGATCAGGTATCGCAGCAAGCTTTAGGAAAAAATTGCAGCCCTAACACATTGCTACTGGCAAAAAAGCGGCATCTTTGGAGTTAGAATTATTTGTGTTGTCCGCGATACGTTTTCTCATTCTGACCTCAAGGTCGCGGCCAGCACGCTTTCTTGTGTCTCGTTGCTGGCAAATGTTGTCCATTTCACCGATATCTATCAACGCTTAGATGCCTGCCCTTATCAGGCCAACCTCGATCTGTGGGGGGAAAGTAGCATGTGGTTATCCATCCATATATATAATAGGCTTGTCTGGGACGCTGTTTTGTGTGTCCGGGACGCTGTTTCAGCAGCCAAACCGTAAGAGATAGAGAAAAAAGTTATGAAAGTTATATGTTTGGAATGGTCATGTCAGGTCAGAAACCGAATTTCAATCACGTGACAATTCCGGTTTTCGAGAAATCACGTGATTTCTCGAAAACGCGTTCTATTTGAAAAACGGTCTTTTTTGTTTTATTAAATGAGACATTTGTCTCACTGGTTGCTAGTTTTAAACTAATCTCTTGCTCTTGGTTAACTTTCTGGGTATTTCTAGCAGTTTTAATCCTGTAATGAGTTGCTATAATACATGTATTGAGCTGTCGTCATCTCATGCTGAAGTTTTCTCGTCCAGTATCATCCAAGTACTGACATGATCCAGTTAGCTGCTTCTGTAAGTTGCCATCTGACCGCATTTTCTGTCCTATTAACTAGATGCTAGGAATTGTGGCGCTAGTCCTCGACGGGACCTATTTGATTGTGCAAGCAGCTATGTTTCTAGTTTATAAAATTTTGCATAGTAATTCTGTGTCTCGGGCGAAATTCTTCAAATTTTCCATGAAGCTTGTGTTTATTTTGGTTTGCTGAATACCAGCGTATTCCTATTTAATGCTATCAGAGTTCCTCGAGCTTCACCTTACCCTATGTGTTGTAATATTTTGACTTTAGATGTCGTACTTTGCATCTTGCGCTGTACCTTGGTGTCAGTGCCTTCGATGAGTTCCATGAAGGCCTCATCGGACCTTTACTTGTCTTGACGTTATTCACTCTTTAAGTTTCAACAGGCTAGTCTGAGTTTGTCTATTTAACGGGAGATCAGTGTCCTATGTGTCTGCGATTAGTAGTAATAATAGCTTGACGTTTGGACGCCCCCGCTTAACGCGTAGCCTAAATTTCAAATTATTGTGATTTTGGTGCGTTTGTATCTGAGCACATTTGTTGTATAAAGATCCATTAATGTTCCTATTGTATCGAGGAACGCATTTAGGTTAACGTGCCCATGTAATCAGGGTGGTCTGATTTTGGCTTCCATTTTGGTATTAATGTGAGGAAAAGCTCTTGTACTGTCGCAGCTTTAGTCGATGATTTTCATTATTGAATTTCCATAGATGGCCAAGTACAAGTTATACGATTACAAATGTAAATTACAGAAACAAGTTAGAAACGTGTTCTTGAATAAAATAGGACAAGTGTGCTAAACCTGTAGACGAATGCATCCTTAAGTTTAGACAAAACTCAAGAATTTCATAGTCTTCTAAAAGTATGTAATGGGCCAATTCGTGTCACCCTATATATACATTTCGTATCTTTTTACCATATTCTGGTAGTAATAAGACTGAACCGTATTCCTCAAATGTATTAATTAAGTTGATAAGCATTGTAAGTTCCGAGGGGGCGAGGCAATGTGTTAAGACAGCTGAGTGCAAGCAGTGTAGTTAAAAATAGAACAAAGCTAGCGTAGGCAAATGACGGCTAAGTCAGTCGCGCTTGAGTAAGCTACCAGTGCGTGTCGTCCAGAAACGTAAGGGGCGCCGAACGCTAATAAAAGCACCAAAGTGCACTAAGCAGTGCTGCGTTGGCTTGGATTAACCGCCGCCGACACCGAGAGGTTTCTAAGTATTGAACTTCCTGGGTATCACCAAGGAGGTGCCGCTGATTCCTCCATAGCAGAAAGCTGTTGTTTTAACGGCATAGAAGAGTCGTTCTTGTCCAGCCATAAGAACACTTGGAAGCAAACGAATGCATTGTTAGTTTTTATTTAGACTACGAAGTGACAAATTATTGCAACATCTTGTGCAATCGTTTCAATGAATGATTGCGTGCCGCAGATAACGGGGACTTACCCACAATCAGTACGAAGAGATTACAGAATTTGCTGACGTAGCGTGTCAGCTTGATTTGAACGAGTCCAGGCCGCGTTCGCGTTACACCGGCTTAGGCAACAAGCGCGATTGAAGAATAAACAGCATCGCCTAGAGCGTATTTGTGAGCGAAATGTAACTACGTTTCGCAGAATCGATGTTTGGCTTTGCGTCGACAATTGAACATTAACGCACTATTTAAGGTGCTTTCATGCGTGTAGCGTACCGCATTTTTATATGAACATTGTGTAGTCGTACATGTATTTTTATGTATGTTACACCAACGCCAGTAAAAACACCTTTTCCCCGTAGATATTACAGTAAGAAGTTTATATCGTTAATAACTTTACTTGTACGAGTATATATTGGCGCCGTTTATTTTTGGTGTGTTTCATGTAAATGTATTTGTGTTTCTCTTACAGATTATATATTTTTTTATTTAAACTGTTGGGGTTTTATTGTTGGCAGTGTTTGCATGCACAATTTCAGTATTCTAGGTGACAACGAGCAGACCCAGAGCGATATTGACTTACCCTCAGCCACACTGAAAATTTAAATGGAGTTTTATGTTTCTACGACTGTTTAAACTAGCAAACTCAGGGCGGCAAGATTAATTAATAGTACAGTAGAGTATAAATGCTAAGAAAAAACGCCGCATTACAAGTAGCGTTCAATAGCAGATAGCTTAAATTAACGGTGGGAATTTACAATATATGAATGTTCTAATTATTTTCGGAATAATCTGATAACTAATACAATTTTCAGCCTATCTAAAAAAGTTTAGAAATTCTAGTGTGGCTTGTTCCTAACACAAACGCCCTGAATATCATAAATTGTAAAGTGAGTGATCCAACCTCAATTGAGCTATAAGAGAATAAAGATTTATGTATCGAACCAGATAATGCATTAAATCACATGCAGAGGTTGCTCTAGCATTTCATTTAATTTTGAATTAATTATTAGTCCTTACTTGAATGTGCAAGTGGAAAGTGAATTAACAAAGAGCACGGAAGGGGATAGTTAAGAACTTTGATGAATAATGTACTTCATTCTCAATAGCTTTCCAGCTCACTTAATATAGATGCAACTGCAAATGTGTATTTTGGAAAAATTTTGTGGAAGTAAAGGTTTTATGAACGAGCCTGGCTTTTACAGCACTCTGCAAAGTTGTGTGATTTTATATAAGCCTTGAACACTTTGAAAACTTCATCTCCTACATAAAGTGCCGATATATGAAATTGGCATGTGTATTAAAGCTACATATATTTTTAATTACGCTTTGCGAGGTGATGCTTGTATCGGGCGATCAAATAAACTTTAGCTCCAATTGAAAGCTTTAGTAAATTTGTTTATTAATTACAAATTTGTAGTTATGGGTTAATCACTGACATACTCTTAAAACGTATATACACTACACGTTTGTGTATTCCAATCTTAAATCGCTAAAATTTTTTTTAAAGCATAACATATGTATTCTGTGAATAGAAATCTAATAATTTTAAATTACCCCAACAGGAAAATAAAATATTAAATACGTACATTAGGAATATATTTTTATTAGCCTACCTATAAAATATTTTTAGCACTCTTTCAATATACAGAATGAAACTCAATGGCGTATAATTAATTTTCAAACAGAACACTTGAGATTCTAGGTTATCTTATTATTCAGCTTTTCCTTTGACAGGGAATTCAAAATGAAAATCTTTATGCGTTTTATTAGACGGCATTAACCCTGACCTTTAATCCCACTTCTATCCGTCCAGGATTATGTCCGGATTCCCGGTCATACTAAGCGCTCTGTTCCTATTTTAGAAATAAACAAAAACAAAATTAGTGTTAGCTTTATTCTCTTTTATGAGAGTCGTACCTGGCTCGCCATACGCGAATGCATGTAATTGCGATGCTTTGAATTCCAGTTCACGCTACATTACTTTCCCATTCTACCGGAATACGATTTAAAAGTTTTTGTCCTGGACCGTGTGTGCTGCAGTTAACTCTTTTTGTCTTGTCTGTGCCGGCGGGTAAAACAACGAGCGTTTCCCGAAATGAAGCAGGTGTTATTTTCAGGAATTATTTTGCGCTCCAGATTTCAAGTGCTGAGCGCGCTGTATAAATTAGACTTGAACTTGCGAACTTGCGAGATGAGATTGTAACGTCTGCTATTAAACACTAAACATAACGAGTTTCGAAATATCCCCATAACATTTTCGAATTGCCGCTGGCATAAGGTGGCGATATTTTTAAAGCTAATTGGATGAGCGGCTTCTTAGCATATTTAGGTTGCACTATTTCCATGTAAAATAGAAATTAATAAGCGTTGTTCTCAGCAGCCCGCTTAAATTCTATGCCAAGACACTTTATTTAAAAGCTTTCTCGTCACAACGAAATCCATTAATAATTTCCATGCGGAATAATAATTTTTAAAGCTGGAATTGCCAGCAGTTGATTTTTCATTTTTAAACTGGAAATGTTAATAAACCATCCCCAACGCTGAAATGTCAAAAACCTGAATTTTCTGTGCAGAAACCGAGTTCAAATTTAAACGGGAGCTTGGAGCTTAAAATCCCAATCGTGAGTTTGAAGGTCGGAAAATTTGGTTTAAATTTGGAATATCGCGGTTTTTACTGATCAGTGCTTGTGTTAATGCTTATAATATGCTTAAAATATAATGATTGTTCGTTAAGTATAACGTTATTTTCACAGCAATCAATAATTTCTTTGCTTTTGTAAAAATTAGTTTTTTTTTAAATCGGCATTAAAATACGAGAAATCGGCAGTGAAAACTTTTGTAGGTGGCGCTGGCGGGGCGACAGGTAAACGTCAACCGACGTCAACAGAACCTACTAAAATTGGTTAAAATGTTGCGATTTCATGATTTCTCGATTTAAAAAAAAACAAAATTTACCCCACGGCACTGAACTTCCCTTTTATTCCAACTAAATCCACATTCGTGATAAAAAGTTAAACTTCAGTGCCGTGGTATACAAACTACAGTTGTTTATTTTTCTTCTTCTTATTTTTAGCCATTAGTCGTCCATTTTTAGATGTAGGCCTCTCCCAATCCTCGCCATTGCTCTATTCTGTGCCAAATATTACCAACGTAGTGCGGCAGCTCTCTTAAAATCGTCGCTCCGTCTCATTTTGGAGATGCCCTCTGGTACTTTGTTCCAAGTATGGTCTCCATTGTTGGATTGTCATGTTCCATCTATTGTCGGTCTGCGTGGCTGTGTGGCCTGTAAAGCTCCATTTAAGTTTTACCACTTTTGCTATTACATCCTCTAGATGGACATCCCCCTTTGGATCGTGCTCTTATCCAGCTGTATTTTTTTCCCCTAAGTTTTATTCCCAACATCACCCTTTTCATGGCTTGTTTTGTGAGAACCCATGTCAATTTTCGAAATCCTGCCCAAAATAACCTTATTCATCTGGCAATTTCAGCACTCTGATCTCAAAGCATCAGTGTTTGCCATTGTCTTGGTTTTTTGTATGTTCATTTTTAAGCCAATATTTCCGGATTGGGTAGTCAGTTGGTTAGAATTGAATTTTCTCGAATGTGTCGGAGATTAAGATGGCTGATACGTCATCGGAAAATCTCAGATGATATAGTTTTTGCAGTTTATGTTACTACCGTGTTCCAAACAATTTAGTGTTTTAATAGTAATTTACGATATAAGTGCTTAACGCTAGTCTTTAGTCATAAGTGGGGCAGAGTGAAAACGGGAGTGAGCCAGAGTTTTAAGCCCCGTGAGTGACTAAAGATGCTTTGCGCATGTGTGTCGTATAATATATTATCTACGATAAAATCTGGAAAACACTAAATATAAAAAATATTTCAAATGTAAATTAGGATTACCAGCAACTGGTCATAGTTTTGAGTGGCTAAAAATTTTAAAATACGTTGCTACTGACGACGTGTCTAATGAACTCATTTTAAACACGTTGCTACTGACAACCTGAACTAATGAAAACATGTTATTAAACAATCGTTTTACAAACTTAAAACTGCCAACTAAAAGTCAATTTTGCACACTGTCGTAGATAAAAATTTCTTCCATTGCTAACGTAAATAATTTCGGGGATATTACGTCTCCTTGTTTAACTTGCTCTTAATTGGGATATGGTTGTTGTTGTCTTCCATCTGTATAGTCATTGTTGCATTCTTGTATATGTTATGTATCAAAGCTTATTTTTACAAATATTTAATAATTTATTGAGAAGTAAGGGTTATAATACCTCATACATCATACTCAAAAGGTTGAGTTCGCAGCTCTGACTTTAATTATGTATTTATATTAAATTATTGCCATTAAAACTGTATAAAAGTTAGTAGAAGTCAATGTCATTTAACAAAAAATATATTTACAAATAGAGATGCAAAAAACATTACCAATGGCCGATGCCTTTAAAAAAAGTATGATTAAGGAACGTGTTAAAAACGTATTTCTGCAATTTAAGCAATTACTGCTCTTACTTTTGCTAAGTCGAGTAGCATAGTTGGGAAAGCGCTAAGCTTGCATTAAGCAAGTCCTCGGTTCGAATCCCTCTAGGGCCGGGTTTTTTCCTCACTCTTGGCGATTGGAATCGGGCTCGGTGAGATCATTCACATTTGGGCACCAAATTAACTGTGCTCTGCTCAAACCACAGGGATAGAATAAAAAGGTCAACACATCACCATGTCACACACCTTACAAAATGGTTGCTGCGCAAGCACAAAAGGCGCGCTCCAATTTTGTAACCCGAATCCGGGGCAAATTGAGCATTGTACCGCCAGACGCAAGCGTATAAAGCACCAGTCTCTACACCTCAAGGTAAAATAGGGTTGCCGATAGTACATACATACATACTCCTACTTTTCAAGGTGGGGAACAAGTTTATACATAAAACAAGTGCAACATTTTTGCCATTGCATCCTTTAGGAATACATGTCTATTTGATTAATAAATATTAAAATTTTAAAAATTCAAAAGCCTTGCGTTATTATTAATTTGTACCAATCCAATTTCTCGGAAAAATCAAAATAGTGTGCTGAACAACCATCATGCTGAATGATCAAATACAACAGAAAACCTTCATGTCAAAGGTAATAAAACCGTTCTATTAATTCCTGACAGTTATTCTGATTTTTATAAATACAGTAGAGACAAATTTCTTATCATTTAATAAGCTACTTCTATGAATCTACCCCAGAATATCTATTGGTAGTAACACTACTCTTCCGACGTTTGATGTACAGTTTTCATTTTTAAGTGGTTGAAGACGGAGGGTATAACAAAGATATTCTACGCAAAAGAGGTACAGGACGAATGATAGCAACTAAATTGCCATGGAGTAAAAGCCTGCGCAAACGTTAAAAAAGCGTTTAAGTTTTTAGTCGAATGTACAGATATCTATGACTCAGTAATAAAGACTAATTATTCAATATATTGTAGTATTACTCTTCTAGGCCACATTAGAACCGACACCAAGTGAAAATTGCAAATAGAGAGTACCACTTAGAGAAAAACCAGTTAGCCTTGTATAGAAGAAGAATTATGATTTGATCTAGAACACTCCAAAAAGATGTTGCAGAAATGGAACGACTACAATAAACCTAGATGATAACTCTTAGGCAAGTATAAAGGAATGGTGGAATATATGTATGTAGAAACATTTCTTAATATTTTTGCAACTTTGCCACTGACGCCATAAAACGAGATTGCCTCTATTCTGACATTGGAATGCATAAAATTACTGAAAGTCCTTTTTTGTTCAACCTATTTCACAGTTAATTACAAATTCTAAAAACAAATTCACCCCATTACTTATTTTGTCCGAAATCATAGTTAATACCGGAATCAAGGAGAGCATCTCCAAATTAGATTTCCATATTCTATTTCTGTTACAATAGACGGCATAGTCAGTGCGGTACGTACAAGTTCGAATGACAAAGTTCTCGACGTTTTCAACAAATTTAATGAACATACATAGTTCAAATTTAAGTAACAAAGGGCTAGGGCTGTTCTCTTCTTATATACTCTAATTATGTATTAAGATTAGAATACAATTAAGCTCGATTGATCCCAATATACAATATTATGCTGTTATCTAAAATACGACATTGCAGCCATCCCCCCAAAAGCATAAAGATGCCAGGTAGGAAAGATAATAGAATCTGAAAATAACGAACATATTTATATTTAGTTACGGAACCTCCTAGAATTTTTCAACAATCCTTAACCTAATTGGATATCTTAGAAAACTCTAGCACAATAGTACATTAAACCTACCAGTTCAAATAGATTCCTCAATTTCTAGTTGCTAAAGAGCATTCGACATACAGTTAATGTCATCATTCATAATCTGTAGCCGGATTTCGAAGGTTTCCACGGCCAATTTCATCATGCAACCAACAACTTTGGGATTCGACCTTGTCATTGTTGCCATAGAAGAACTTAACTGCCGTCCACTTTCATAAGGGGCTTCACCAGGAGAGAAGTAAAAGAGCATCGTAACTCAATGTGTCAAGCACGCCAGAAGCACCATTTCGGCTAACCATCTTTGGTAACTTCCGAATTATATTGTTATATTTTTTGGAAATTCAGTTTATAGAGGGAGTCATTTCCATCTCCGAAAATATTGATTTTTGATTGCTATGGGATACAATTTTCGAATGGGTTCTTTGGACACACTTTATGAGCGGATTTCATTCTTCAAAATCGTCCATAATCAGATTCCATATTTTTGTGCCAATTTCGCAATTTGCAGAAGTGACTAGTTAAACCAGGTTTTAACAGTATTTAAGAAGCAACTTACCTGTGGCCACCTGTTAAGTGATTGTTCCAGTTACGAGTAACAATGAGTGGGTGTAATTCATCTTAGGTACTACCTTTGTCCGAATGCACCTTACCCTTGGAAAAAGTCTTCACTGCCTTGAGCCGATCTCACTCTGTGGGTCTGCAGTCTGCTCCCCCTTGGTTGAATATCCAGCCTACGGTGCAAGGTCAGACATAACTGCGCTGGTAGTGATATTTTATAGTGGCAAATCGAATCCATGCCCCGCATTGGAAAC